>JAQGAW010004617.1:0-10662 GCA_034698025.1 Phthiracarus crinitus | reverse complement strand
AAACTATTGATGTTATTTCACATGATTATCGATATGTATAGCGAAACGTTTAGTGCGAATCACTTTGCACTTATACCCACTAGCTCAAACTGTATGTTCATATAAGAAAGTACATTAATTACTGCTTAGCTAATTCAAAAATTTTTCGAAATTTTGTGAATTATATTGTTAGCGTTACAGAATTTTACTAAAGAAAATATTAATCAACACTTTATTATTCATTGCAATATAAAGTTTGATTAAAATGAGGTATAGTAAATTGTTAATTTTATAAGGTATTATTTTGTTAATTTTTCGGTATTATTTAAGGTCTTAAAACATGAAAAATAAAGTCTTAAACTTTACTATCCTTACTAATGTATCACTATATAAATTAAGACTTTGAAAATCGTTAGAAAAAAGGGCACAAAATCGTTTGTTAACCGTTTAATAAAAAGGTTCGAAAGGGTTTAGAAAATAGTTTGAAAATTTTTTAAGTTTAGTTACAAAAAATAATTATTAAGCTTAAACAGTTATTAATTAAAAGTTTTTTCTCTAAATAATTTTATACTTAATACAAAAAATAGTTTTTACTTCAAAAAATTTATTTTTGATTTGAACTTAACTAAAATTTAGGCTAAATTTTTTTATTTACATTAAAATTGCACAATTGAATTCTAATTTGTACGTTTCTTAATTAAATAATAAATTTATGACTAAATTAATTATTACTTTTAAAAAGATTATCAAATTCGAAAAATCGTTTAATATTTTTTAATTCGTTAGATATTTTAAAAATCGTTTAATTCGTTTACTTAAATTTCACATATTTGGGTCTATTAGGACCTCTTAACTTGTTTGAAAATAAAATTATTTCAATTTAAAACATTCGTTAATTAACGATTTTCAAAGCCTTAGTAATAATAGTATAATTTTACATAAAAATACAAAATAAAAATAGTATGACAAGTGCTGAAAGTATTCTACAGTACATATCTATATATTAATAGTATAATATATACGTATAAAAGTATACTTTTTATAATATAATATACATACGCTTAGTTTACTTTTAAAACTTGTCTATTTTGTATTTTTAACTAAAATTATTCTATTATTACGTCAATATTTAAGAAATTCTTTTAATTCTATAAAAAGTTAAAATCTTAATGTAAGATCTAATATATTTAATAATTTATAACTAAAACTTGGTTACATATAAGCTTACATTTTGGTAGTTTTGAGAAAAGCATGTTTAAGTTGCAATAATCGCAGCAATAAACTGAAGAAATAAAAACTGTTGAATTAAGTAATATGTGCTCAATTATGTTTAATAAACAATAATTAGGAAGTCGTGCAATATTTTTCAAAGTAATGTGCTTTCATTTGTTAATGTTGACTATAAATACATTAGTAAATTGTGATTGTAATTGAGTATAATTGTAAATATATTGATGCTATTATAGAGGATATAGTTTTTGTAGCAGACATTCTTTTGTTCACTATTATTATATGCGAGAATGGGTTTGTCAAAAAAATTCTGCTTTCGTATAGAGTGTTAGTAATGATTTTTACTTTTCTATCTGCTATATAGAAACAGAAGGCACTAACACTTACCACAGTTACAACTTAGTGATGCTTCAGTGTTAGGTAAGACTCACTCCAGAATGTATAATAACGTTACTGATGCAGCATTGTATTGACTGTACTGTACATTACATGTCTAAGCTCATACAACACTACTACAATCAAACATTTACTTACAGTGAATATCACATGTTCCGATATTATCAACCAATACATCTATTTATGGCAACTAATAGTAATGAATAAATAGTTATGTTTTCAATGGCATTAATTTGCTGTGAATCGAGTCATCGATTCATTTATACTCTTATCTCAATATCTTATTTGGTTATTTCCATCAACTTTTATCTTACATATCGCGCTAATAATAAACTATTTTTATATGACTTAAGTTCCAATAATCAGTTATGTGATTCATTAAATTCCGTGAAATATGTTAGAAAAACGGAAATTTACGCAATGGTTGATTCGATATTGAAATCTAGTTGGAAATTAACTCGAGATAAACGGCAATTAAATAGAGTTAAGACCGATTCGACTAAACAACAATTAATTGAAACAAGTATTAATCACTCGTTGTCGACATATAGCCATAACTTACGACATCGAAGATTGAAATCTCGATCGGCGTCAGTGTCACAAACCTATGAAGACAATAGTAGACCTTCGGTGGAATTCTTCCCGAAACCACAACCAACTCAAGAATCGCAGGGATATGTATGGCTGACCTCATACTCTCGAATTCCTGTGAGTTAAAAATGAATTTGTTTCAGTTGATCATTGATCGTACTCTCTATCACTCTATGATCATGTTCTTCACTCTAATTTACAATACAGCGCTATATTATTCCAATCTCTGTTTCATAGCTTTGCGAATCATATGCACTTTGAATACAAATAAGCTTTTCTTTTTAGTTTTAACTCAAATAAATTTATGAGTTGTGTACCAAAAAGCAAAATTACTTATTTATAAAGATTTATTTTTTTGTTTAAAAACTTTTTCTGAATTGAAATGCTACGCTTAAAATGGTTATTATTTTCTATATTAACAGTAAGGTAAACAAAATGAATGTGTGACCAATAAATTTTGGAAAACATGTTACTGTATTGATGTAACACTAAATCGCATTTAATGCTTTATCTCTGAATCTTATGAGAAATCCATTTATCTCTTGAAGGCATTTTTGTTTCTTATTTTACTCTTATATAATTGCAAACAAAAATGTGAAAGTTTTTTATTACCAGTCTTCCAGTCTTACTTAGTTTTAGTTGTTTCATTTTTATTAAGTTGAGAATTACACATCACTGCTGACAACAAATAAGTTGGTAAAAACTTTACCACATCATTCAAATATTATTAAATATAATGCGTTCGTTCCGTTAGATATTCCTAACGCACGAGAATGTAATATTTAAGGTAAAACTACTGCAGCAATGCTTATGCTTTTGTGTGAAGATAATTGTATATTTACAGTACATTACGCTTTTATTTGTGCACTTTTAGCGAGCTTTCGAGGTTTGGGAGCAGAGCTACAAAAGCGCAGGTGTTTTACTGTCAGTTATGTTAAACAAATCTTATTTTAATAACTGAAACTTTTTTATTATTTAGCTTTTTTTTTGAAAAAATTCGATACTTGCTCAACATTTTAAACTGAATGAATCTGTTTTCGTGTTAAGATTGCAAACGTTCATAAAGGATATCGTTTTTATTTTTTGTATGCATTCTAAACAAGCTCTTTCTATTATATACAGTACTAACTCGTAAGCTTACCTTATATATGATAGCTTACGATTTTGGTTTGTAGTTTTGAGTGCTCTGAGCATGCATTTTTGAAATTGAAATTTTTAAATTACTATATTTAATTCTTAATAATTACTTAGTTTGTTAGAGTTTTATAGAAAAATTGCATATATGGAAATAAGTGCTTAAATAGGGATAGATTCCTAATATGTAAAACAATAGGAATTGGTTAAAACAACGGAAAATGAGAATAACATATTGTTGAGTAACAGAATTATGAGTTCTGTGAGATAATGCGAGTCTAATCAAAAGCTGAAGAAATATGTCATGAACTCTAATGATAATAAATTTAGACATGTAAACGCTTAATGTTAGTTTATTAATTGATATGACCTATCGATCACTACAAAACTTATTAAATTTTTGTGATCATATCGTCTGATTCTTATTTAATGGTTTATTACAGTAATATGAAAATCTATTTATTATAAATTTTTGTTAATTATTATTTATATTAATAACTTTTTTGTATAAATTTATTTTTATATCTCCTAAAATTAAGCATATTATAAATAATTTTTATTCAAATTGTTCATTATTTAACAGTAATAAAACGCACACTTAATCTCATTTACTGAAAGAATATGAATAAGCTATATTAAACTTTAATTTGTTATATTTTATAGCTCCCAGTTTTACAAGAATATTGTCTTTCTGCAAAGCAATATTGTCCAGCATCAGAACCAGGACCACCTGGTCCTCAAGGTATATATATTTTTATATTAATTTTTCAATGTAGTCTAATTTTATAAATGGTATAATTGCAATAACTGTGAACTTACTTTATTCATCTAATATTCATCATTCTGTCTAATTTATACTTTTCTGTAATCATATATCGGTATATAATTGTAGGATTCAAAGGAAACAAAGGTGATAAGGGACCAATTGGTGAAAAAGGAGTAGAAGGACCCACTGGTCCAAATGGTCCTCGAGGTCCTCCAGGATATAAAGGTCTCAATTATTGAACAATTTAACTACAATTCACATAATTAGTATTTTTTAGCTTTGATTAATGATATAAAATATAGAAAATATTCTTAAAGATGTAAATTATAATTATAAATTTCAAAGGTGATCCTGGTCTGGATGGAAGAGAAGGTGTGCCCGGAGGGCCAGGTTTAGATGGAACTCCTGGTAGAGATGGGAAAAATGGTCAGGACGGACGAGATGGCACACCTGGAGAACCCGGTAGACCAGGTTAGCGAATTCAAAAGATCTTTTTAAACATGAAAACAGTTTTCCATAATTTTAAATTTTATTTTTTAAAATTTTGACTAGGATTTAATGGTACAAATGGTGAGAAAAAACTTTCAATTTTTTTATTTATAAAAATTTGTAACGTAATTTTATTATCAGGTTTACCAGGAGAGAAAGGAGAAAGGGGTACACAGGTATGATTATAATTACCATATAAATTCTCTGATTATCTCGCATACATACCATATTAATAAAAATTATATGCTTTATTCAAATTGAGTCATGAAAGACTGCTATAACTTTCTCGCAATATTTTAAAATAATATTTAGGTTTTCTTCCATATAATTGTAATAATTCAAATAATATCTTTATTTAATATTAAGTTTTGATAAAATATAATATTCTAATGCAAAACATTTTACACAGGGTATTCAAGGAATTCCTGGTAATTTTTTATTTATTAATCTCTTTTTAAAACAATCTAAATATTCTGTTTAATTTAAGGAAGACCAGGTAATGATGTAATTCATCGAATATTAAACCTCAATGGAAATGATTTTACGTTAAACTTAAATTGTTTGCATTATTTATAATCGTGTATTATAGGAACACCTGGAAAACCAGGACAACAGGGTAGGCATTACACTAGATTCCACGACAATAGCGCGTAGTCATTACGGCGGACGACATTACCGCGAATTAATTTAATTTAAATTATTAATAGCTTAATTTATAAAAATTTCATAAAATTTTAATATTTAGATAGTACTGTATGTTTAAACAAAAATACAAAAAGAAAAATCAAAATTATTAATTTTTGAAAAAATAATAATTCATTTGCGGTAACGTCGTTTGCGCTAATGTCGTTCGCGGTTTTGCTTCTCGCTAATGTCGTGATAAGATTACTAGGGCTTTGAAAATCGTTAATTAACGAATGTTCAAAATCATTAAAATTCATATAAAAAACAAGTTAATAATGACTTTAAAACCAAAATTCGTGAAATTTAAGTAAACGAATTGAACGATTTTTCAAATAATAAACGATTTTTCAAATTTTAAACGATTTTTTAATTTTTTAAACAAATTTAGGTATTTTATAGTAAAAGTATAAAATTTCATTATATGTTATTATTATAACTTGTGAGTTTACAGAAAATCAAGTTTTATTCCTAAATTTTCTGCAGAACTAGTTATAAATCCTTTCTGGAATTAAAATAATAAAATTTCAAACGATTTTTTTAAACGATTTTTCGATTTTTAACATATAATGAACGATTTTATGGCATTTTATTGAACGATTATTTTGAACGATTTTTCAATTTTTATTAAACGAATAATAAACGATTTCGCACCTTTTTATTGAACGATTTTCAAAGCCCTATTAATTACATCAATACAAGTAAGTTTATACTATTAAAGTAAGCACAAGTAACCAATAGCTTGTAGTTTAAGCTTCATTCTCCTGGACATCAATTACTCAAGATATAGCTCAGCTCAAGATAGTTTAAGCTAAAATTGTATAACTGTATATATAGCTTTTACACAACATAAAAGTTTATTAAATTGTTGTTTTAATATAGTTTATAGAGTAATGTGAATATCCTTTGCTAAATACCTAAATATTATATTACAAGAGCTAAACTTTTTGAATTAAAATAAACATTTAATGCATCACATAATGATTTGAGAATCATTTCGTTTCAAACATAACAGTGATTTATTTTGAAATAATTATTTGTGCACATATTTTTAAAAAATTTATTGGATCTGAAGATGTGATAGAGTTCTATCACGAAATATTATCTACAATTAAAATGGATAATCGATATATTTTCAAGTTCATAGTTACAACACTAGAGTTTTGGAAAATTCAGGGACGAGAAAAAATTGAAAATTATGAAAAAAAATTCTGTTAAAATGTAAAAAAATTGTGCATAAAAATCGATGAGATTTTGTGACAACCTTAAATTTTGAAAAAAATTTCAAAAAAATTATAGTTTAAATTCTTCAAGATTTTCGAGGGTTTTAGCCTTTATTCGAGAAAAAAAATTTGAAATATTTTTTAAATATTGGTCCGTAGGTCAAAGAAATTGTCGTCAAATACAATGAGTTTTGACCCCCCTAAAAAATTTGAAATTTTATGGATCTGACCTCCCCTAGAGGATTGTAGTGTATGTGACCTCAAGTCACTACACTATTACTGTATGTTCTAGAAGTTTCTAGAACTTTATTACTCATAGCTTTATGTTACCAAATGTATAACAATTAGTCATTACAATAACTTATGTTCACTATTGTATTACTCGTACTAATGTATACACGTTTGCTTATAACACGTTTGCTTAATATATTCACGTTTGTATATCTAACGCATTGACTTAATAAAGTATTTTCAATGCTTGAATGCTATCGTTTTGCTTAACTGTTTTCATTGCCTATGTTTTACATTATGTTCACTCTCGTGAACATGGTGGTCTAGAATTCGGTGGTATCACGTGGTACTTCGGGTCATTCTTCCTCAGCTGTTAACGTCGTCACTTACCTACAGTTACGACAACTACTGTCGCGTACACTTCTTAAATTCGGAGTATATTGAGAGGGGTCTTATATATAATTTGATACATTAAAAATTTTAAATAAAAAAATTGATGAAAAGATTTTTAGTTCAAAAAATCAAAATTTTGTTCAATCAAAAAAATTAGCTTAAAACATGACATTTAAATATTTTGTGTCAGTAATATACAATAATTAATTATACATACTTTGAATAAATATTATTCGATTTTTATGTTCATATAAATTTACATATATTTTATTTCGTAAATAAACTGTTAAGTAATTAGAAATATTATCGATCACTATGTTTGATACCTTTTAATAAAAGAGGAAATTCGATGAATTTTTTATGTGACGATTGGAATCAAACTGTGAGTTACTTAATATAGATCATGCTATTAGCCTTAGCGCAATCCAGACTGGTCGGTCTGTTTTATGTTTTATCATTCGTCTTCCTAATAGATACTAAATACTATAATCGATATCAATATTTATCAAACACTTTGTCGATTATTATGTAAGTTTTTGATTTGCTCATTCACATCATGCATATTATATAATATCTGTCTCACTAGATTGATTGTATTGGTTAGTATAGAATAATTCGAAAGATTCATAATATTTACCCATAATTTCAAACATCAGTTAGTCATTAAGTTTTACTTTTCATTTATATAATTTTAAAAAATGTCAAATTTGATATAATAAAAAAATTGGCAAAAATTTTAAATACTAATTATCTTTGCCGTGAATTTGACGGAATCGATGATAACTACTGTATTAAGTTATTAAAACTGATTGGTTTGAATTTTTTGCGTTAATAATTATTAAAGTTATGGATTTGGTATAATCATTAATTGAAGTGATATATGTGGATAATAAATATTTATGGATTTCGATTGATTGAAATTTTAATGATAAAAAATTGCGAAGAATTCAATAATTTTTCTAATTTGAGAAAACTTAATAACATTATTTATAATATAATATTAAAAAATATTTTTTAACAAAAATATAAAAATTAGCTCACTTAAGATAATAAAGCTCAGGAACGCACTTTTGAGCTTGAACATCATAATCTGTAGCTCCCTATTTTGAGAGCTTTAACTGTAACTATTAGATCAAAACTGTTTATTTAGCTTTCCCTTGAGTTTGAGCTATCTTAAGCTAGCTTTTTTGAGCTTAAGCTTTTTCTAATCATTATCCATTACACAAATTTTTCAATAGTAATTTGTTTCAGTGATTATGTTACAAAAGTATAGTTCTCAACTATTTTAAAATTTAATACCATTGACAAAATAATATAAATCTGTAGCGATATATTGTTGATTAGTTAGCTTAAGTAATAAAAATTTCTCCTAAATCTAGAATCCTTTTCCTAATTTGGTTGACGTGTCTTTTCGTTATCCCAATAACGTTTGACACTTTGTAATTGCGTGGACCTAAAACTTATGAAATAGAACCTTCGATCCACATCTTCTTATTGGAACGGTAATCGCGAATTCAAACCGGATCGCCAATAACGAAACATCTAGTAGGCTTTATCGATGAACCAACCTGTATGAGTTGCGCTATTTCAACATTTGATCGATGATTAATTCGAAGCAAATCTCAATTCGTTCGTAGTATGCGACCGAAGAGAAATTATGATGATGTCTTCTCGGTTGTAGTGTTTGGAGTTGATCGCTATGATTAAAGGAAGTTGAGTACAGCGCACTCCCAATCTTAGATATCTCCAAAAGACTACATTCCATCCTTTAAAATACGGACGAATCGTTCTGCTTCGCCATTCGATGATGGATGATGAGGGGCATTAATTCTTTGTTTGATTCCACGATCATCACAGAATGTAGTAAATTGCATTGCATTGAATTGCGAACCATTGTCGCTGACAATTTCCTCTGGAAGACCATTTCGCGAGAATATTGAAATAAGAGATCTTATAACTTGATCCGCATTCGGCACTGATGCGAATTACGCGAGTTCAATCCATTTCGAATGCGCGTCGTTGACAACTAACCAAATCATTCCGTATACTGGACCACACAAATCGATGTTAAGACGCTTCCACGGTCTTTCAGGATAAGACCATGGAAGAACGGTGGTTTTGGTATTAGACGGTTGAACTTCATTGCATTTTGTACACGCTTTGGCCATTTCCTCCACCGAAGCATCAATGTTGGGCCACCAGACATAACCGCGAGCTATGGATTTCATACAGAGATGAAGGCTCGTAATTGTCCTTCAGAATTGCGACCAATTCTTCGAAACTCTTTTCCATTGGATCCAAATGAGTGCAGAGGTGTAGTGTATGTGACCGCATGTCACTACACTAATAACGTACAGTTCTAGAAGTTTCTAGAACTGTGATTACTCATTGCTTATCGTTACGAATTGTATAACTTTAATCAATACAGTAATTTATGTTCACTTAATGTATTACACGTTCACTGATTATAATACACGTTTGCTATTAACAAGTTTGTATAACTAATGCATTGATTCTATAAAGTAATTCAATGCTTGAATGCTATCGTTTGCTTAATTGTTGTCATTGCCTATATTTTACATTGAGTTCACTCTCGTGAACATTGGTGTCTAGCCTTCGGTGGTATCACGTGTTTCTTCGGGTCATTCTTCCTCAACTGTCAATGTCGTCACTAACCTACAGTTCCGACTACTACTGTCGTACACTACAATTTTGGCGCAGTCGGTAGGATATTCAAAGGCGTCTTCAGCAACGATTGTCATCAGCGATGTCGTCAATATTCGGTTCGGTCCCAGCTTTCGACGCAAAGGAATGTCGATTTTCAAGTTATGTCGCCCGTCTTCGAGGGTTCTTCGCAGACAATCATATCTAAGATGAACAGAGAGTAAATGTTTTCGTGGCGGCGATGTCTAACAGCTTGTATGAGCTCGCCGTCAACCTCTGCACACCCGACGATCCAATGGGCAAGCCATACGATCAAATCGTGAAGATCCTTAAAGATCATTACGAGCCGCCAGTTCTTGAATTCGCGGAACGTCAACACTTCCTGTCTCGACGTCAAAAGGATTCGGAGTAGATATTAGAGTTCATCGCAGACTTAAAGAAGATGTCGATCCGTTGCAACTACGGCAGTCATCAACAACATGCTATACGGGATCAGTTTGTCGCCGGTGTCCGAAGTGATTCCGTCAAACGTCGATTACTAACAGAAGTGGACCTGACTTTCGAGAGGGCTGTCCATTTGGCAACGCAGCTGGAAGTGGCTGATAAGGAAGTCGTTTCTTTGCATACTCCTTCCTCTTCTTCAGCAATCCAGAAGGTGGTCAAAGCCAGTACAAATTCAAAGCAACGCAAGGATTTTCGAAAGCCTTCGACTACAAAGAATGCCAACTCGTTTTCAAATTCGAATCAATGTCATCGCTGCGGTTCAAAAGATCATTGGGCTCCGAAGTGCAAGCACTTGTCTACTAAATGTAACAACTGTGGCAAAACTGGTCATTTGGCTAAAGTGTGCCGAAGTGGCAAAGCTTCCAATGCGAATACCAAAGG
>JAQGAW010004616.1:0-10662 GCA_034698025.1 Phthiracarus crinitus | reverse complement strand
GGATATTTTATTTTAAAAATATACAAATTTAATATATTAATGTAATAGTTTACTTTCTGTTATTTAAAAATGGTAAAAATACTATTACATTAATATATTATATTTGTCTATTTTTAAATTAAATGATTTAAAACAAACTTCATATTTTTAATTTATAATTCTTCTTTAAATGAAAAATATTTAAATTGTAGTTTTTTATGAGGACGAGCGTTTTGTTTAATCCCAAATAACTAAATAATTATTATTATTTAAGAATAAAATAATTAAAAAGACATTTATTTATCTAAAACTGGATATAATAAAATATTTATTAGTATCCTTTAAGAATACAATTCAATTAATTACTTTTATTTATTTAATATTATCTAAATATTTTTTAATAAGTTTTATAAGGAAAAGTATCTATGAATTTTCTATTTAGAATAATTTTTATTAAATCAGTAAGTTTAAATATAAAGCAATTTTATCAACATTTCACATTTCTATTGTAGATTATTCTTACTTGATATAAAGTAATTTGATCAAAATACTTTAACTTCGAGCATTTATTAATTTTTTAATTTAGAACATTAATTTAGAAAAAAATAATGAAATATTTCAAATATTATAGTTAATATTATAATATAAAAAATTATATTATTTTGATAATATTCTATACAAATAATTTAGAAAATAACTGCATTAAATTTAATACTTTGGGATTATAAGTTCCATATTGTATCAAGTAAAATAATCTTATTCCTTTAAGTTAATAGAGTGATTATTAAAAAATAAAATTATAATTTAAAAATTAAAAAAATCGTTTTTAAGTTTAATCTAACTCAAATTTTAAAGCTTTTCTATTAATAACAAGATTTTACAAAACTTTTAGCTTACTTTGTCCAAAGGAGCTATTAGATTTGCAATGTCTTAAGTGTGTGTCTGTCTGTAGACCGTTCTTTATAATTATTATGGGATTTATTCTTTATATTTATTAAGGTATAGGAGTCTTATTTATTTAAGATTGGAGGCATTCTTTTTAGTAAAATTTGTCAGAAAATGTGCTTAAAATCAGCCGAAAATGGTCTAAAAATGACAATAATAAACTAAAAATGGACTAAAAATTAGTTAAAATAATCAATATTGGCTTTAATATTTATTAAATAATGATGTAAATAGGATGAAAATGGATCATATATTGTTTAAAATAAAATTAATAAAATTTTTTCAAATTATAATCAAACACACGAGTATTTATACTCGCATATATAATACATTTGAGTGTTCGTTAACAAAAATTTATGAGATGTTGACCGACGAATGCTAAAACACAACTAAATCTAAATTATCATTACACACACACTATATATATAATAAATCTATAAATTATTTTAATTTAAACAATATTTAGTAAAACTATTAAAAGCTTAAAAACTAATATATAGTTAACCAACAATAGAAACAATAATTAAATTTCCAAAATTTATTTAACACACGAAAAGTTTTATAATTTTGACTTAACTTATAACATAATGCAAAGTGAGTTCATTGTTTATGTTCATTCTCTTTCTTGTTTTTGTTTAAATCTTAAAAATTACACTTAATTCCTAATATATAATAATTTTAAAATCTTAAAAATTACACTTAATTCCTAAGATATAATAATTTTAATTTATCAAAATTATGTTTTAATAAGAGAAGTATTATATAGCATTAATAATTATAATAATGAGCAAGAGCTTAATGACTGGGAATTATATCATTTATTTTTTTTAATTTTACAGATAGATTTTACATACAGAATTGAGTAAGAATTCGTAATTTTTACCTTAAATATTTTTAAAATTGTTGTCTTTGTTAAATATTTTTAAAACAATTTATATCAAAATATTTATAGTATACAAATATAAGATTATTATGTTACTAAATAGCAAATGGATACTTAATTAATATAGTTTTTAATATTTAAATTTATATTTTGTAAAAAATTAGTCAAATTATTATTTAAAATATATTAATATAATATAAGAAATAATAATCAACTTTTTAATATTCAAAACAGGTGTTTATTAATTTAATTATTTATTATATTATTTGTAATCCAATATTATTTAAGTTCCTTCTATCTAAATTTTTATTAGTTGTAGATATGTGGTATGGAGAAGAAATTTGCATTTCTATTACATCATTATCTCGTTTTAGAACTAAAATTAAGTTTGTTTTAGTTATATAATAGATTTTAAGAACTATTTACTTACGTTTAACAATTATATACAAAAATCCAGTTATGATTATTATAAAACAAACGATTCCAGAACCAATTTTGATGAAAAGTGATAATTTATTTTGTAATATGTAAGAATCTTGAATTTTAATCGAAATATTATATTGTGATTGATTAGAACCAATAAGTAATTTAGAGTAACGATCTTCTTGTAGAGAACAATTTAATAAAAATTCAAAAACGTCTTTCTAGAAAAAGTTTTTTCATAATTTATTAAATGCAATTATTAAATTAAATCTTTCTTACATTTTTTGTAAATTGAATAGAAATGTCAGTTCTATTTATAACGAATAAAATTGGTGATATTAATGATATCTTTTGGACAAAAATATTTTAATTAACTTTTTCAAATTTTTTGTAATCATAAATATAATATTATAAAATATTTAAACTATACCAATTGTGATTTATTTTCATTTTTCTTTTCTTGAAAATAATTTATGTAAAAATCGCCAAGAATTTCTAACACTGATCCAATAATAATATTACATTGAGGAGTGATTTGAAAAAGATTCCATGATTTTTCGGTATATAATTCATAATTGTTTGATAGAACTTTTTTAATTATAATTTCTTAATTCTTTTTTTTATAAAGCATAACAAATATTCTATCTTTCGTATAAAATCCAAATCCTTTTATTTTATAAATATAAATATCATTTGGAAAAAAACTGTTTTCTGTATAAAATAGTAAATCATCTGTTGTTTTTAAGTTGAAGTTTGGCAAATCACTTTTATTACTTATTTTATGCCAATCTTTGCCATCGATCGATTTATATGTATAATAATGTAATTCTTCATACATTTTAGTAACACTTTCTATTGTTATCATAAAATTTTTTGTTTTTAAGGCACTGTCGTTCATAATGGCTGCAGCATAAATAACAATTGACGAAGATCCTACACAAATATTAATATTTACTTCTAATATTATTTATATTTTAAATTACTTACCAAATAGCACATTTTCATTTATTTGTATTTCATGTTCGTTAGAATCCAATATAAGATATTTGTTACTATAATTATTTTCGTAATTCATATAAACTTTATTTCCAATGTTGAACATGCTTCTTGTATTACTAGCGATATCAAATTCATTATTACAATATTCACTTGTATATTCATTAGAAACCAAATTTAAAGTTTGCTTAATCTCACTTGTTATGGTAGCTTTAGAAATATAAAAACATGAAATATATAAAACAAAATTTATTGATTTAAATATTTCAATTCTCATTTTACTAATTTTAAATTAAAAATTGAAATTATTTAATATTATTAATGAGATAAAAAATTTTCTATTAATAATTAATAATTTTAAAACGTTTTAGATGTATTATTCTCATTATATTATATTATTATATTTTTATAATATATATCTTTATTTTCAATGAAATAAAATACAGTTATAACCAATATCAATGACAATTTTAATTATATTTAAATTTTATTATAATTTAATTACAAGATTATAAAAATCAAAATTTAAAACAGTTACACGATCTAATGAAAATTATAAATAATAAGTAGCGAAAAATAATGCAGAATATATTTATGCTTAATTTTATTAAGTATTATTATATCATGTCATAAGAATGCAGTATAATTTACAAAAAATTAATAAATTTCTTATTATGATAAATTACTATTATTTATTAAACTTTATTACATGAAATAAATTGATTTAATTTGTCATTTTTAAAAATTAATTCAATGCAATATTACGATAATGTACGTAATTTTATAATTCAATTTTTCTTTTAATTATGTTCTAAAGAAATGTATAATTTAGCTGGAAATTAGAATGTGAGGAATAAAGTAAAAATAGATCAGTAAAATTGTCTACTGTTTCTTGACTATATGAATACAATTACATATTAGTAAACTCAAGCCAAGTAAATATTTTTAAAATGTTTAAATCAAGTGTTAATAATTGTCATTTCAAATAATTATGTCATAATTTCAACATTTTTTGTATATAAATATATGATTTATTTTTAAAATATATGTTATTGTTCAAAATAATTAGATTAAAATTTATATAAAATCTTTGTGCTGAGTTTCTTTGTTTAAATGAAATTTTAAATTTATACGAATTTAAATAAAACTCTGTACATATTAACGGATAAGAAGAGGTAATTGCTAATAATGTTGACTGAGTAAATGAATCTTTATTATTAGAAGTTTTATATGATATTATATCCCAAATATTTCTATAAAATAATAAAAATTAAAAGATAATCAAGTGCTACCATATATAAGTATAGCCCGTCAAAACTCTCTCCATGTGCTTTTTAAGGTGGACATAAGGCAAAAAAGTATTTATTATATTATAATATAAAAAACATATTTTAAACAAGTTTTAATTATTAATTAAATATTTCAATAAAAAGTATTCATAATTATAATTGATAAATTATATCTTTTAATGAGTTAATGTTATTAAATTTGGATTAAATAATATTATTTTTTTGTTGAAATTTTTATTTTATTATTATTTATTTAATATTTTTGTAAAATGTAGAATAATTCTTAGTAACAATACTCTGGTCAAATTAAATTTATCAATATTTATATTTATTTTTATTAAAAGTATTTTTTTATTTATAAATCATATATGTCAATGTTTAATTAATTAGTTTCCTTAATAAATATTAAAATATTCTTCATACCGATTTACGGACATTTAAAATCCAATAGCTTCTTAACATACTAGACAGTATGTAATATATTAAATCACTTAATTTATAAACACACAAATCTTAACAAAAAAAATTTAAAAAAAAACATTTTCTAAAAATATATAGATACCAGTTTTTGGTATTTATTATGTAAGAACTTTTACAAAATTTTTTAATTCAAAACAACTATTAAAATTACTCAAATTATAGAGAATATATATTAAAGTATATATTTATTTATTCAAATTTTTGTTAACACCTTGCCTCTTAACATTCAATTTTTGCCTTATGTTTTTGTTGAAACACAATGAGGCAAATAGTGAACAGTATGAGATGAGATTATTAATTTAAATAAATTGTTTTTAATAAAATAGATAGTTAAAAAAATTTATTAATATAGCAGATTTTTCTCTAGAAATTCTAAACTAATTTAAATGTTATTTAATAATTGATCAGTTTTATATTAATATGTAATATAAAATTGATTAAAAATTTTAATTTTCAAATTTTCTATAATTTCTATTATATCAATATTTATCCTCAAAAAAACTCATAAGCAGATTTTAAACTTAAAGTATTAATTTAATTTAGTCTTATAATGGAATTAATTTAATGTTCTAAAATAAAATATTTTAAAATTTAAATTTATTAATAAATTTATTATAAATTAAAATTTATTAAAATAAAAATATATAATTATGTATTTTTATTTTAATTAAAATTTATTGATTTATATAATGTATTAATGTTATAAACCAATCATGAATTGACGATTATAACAAAATTTAATGAATAGCTATTCATATAGTGAATAAAGTAAAATTACAGAACTTTTAAATAACTTTAATAAAATTGTTTTAATTTTATTTTTAAATTCATTATTTTAAAATAAAATGCTGAATTGAATTATATGATTAATTTGAAATTTTTTTAAAAATTGTAAGTATTATTAACGATTTGGAGCAATTCGATTTATAATACTATGATGCATAAATTTATTCATTACCAAATAAATATAAAGTTAAAAAAATAAATAAGGTATATAATAAAATAAAAAAATTAAAAACTACTGCAAACAACATAAAAATTATTTTTAATTTATTTAATTTAGACCACATAAAATGTTTAAAAATTTTTGTGTATTGTGTATATTAGTCTGTGTTTTATAAAAAAATTTGATTTTTGTGTTTATGTACTACTTGTTTTCATTAGGCAACGTATTGACTTAAGTTATTATTTTAATAACATGGCAAAAACAATAGCTCCTTTAGTTAAATTTAGCTATAAAATCAACTAATATAATATATTAGGATGCATGATAGTTTTGATAGATTGATATATGTGAATTAATATAGCAAAATTTAACATTAGGAGATTGTTTTTGACTGCAATGTATTAACAAATAATTTATTTAAAAAATATTTATTAAACAAAATACACAAACATTAACTGTTAATTATTCAAAGTTTGGAAAACAAAATTCAATTTTTAGACTAAATCATATAACAGATAGTTCATTTTTATTTATTTTTGGCCATTTTTTATCAATTTTAGCACATAATAAGCCAGATATGATAATTGTAGCACGTTTTTTCAACAATAATATATTAAATGTGTTTTTTTGTCGATAGGAATATATATTGAAAAATATTCGTGCTAAAATAAAAAAAATCCCTTAATAAATATAAAGACGGGTCTTCATATATTCAAACTTACTGGCATTGAAAATCCAATAGCTCTTTTAGTTAAACTTAGTTAATAAAAAATTTAAAAAATTAAAATATTGGTTTTAGCAAAATAATAACAAATCTTTTATTTTAAATTATTATTTATTAGCAACTAGAAAATATTTCTAATATATAGAAATTTTTTAATTTCTCTAAAAAAGTAAATTTGAATTAAAATAAATTAAAACAAACATTAAAATAAATATTTTTGTTTTTATTACTGTCTTGTTTTTATTTATATTATAATATATTTTTGAAAAGTTTTATATGTATATAAATTGTGTAAATAAAGTGAAATTTATTTAGTTACATATTCATTTAAATAGAATATTTTACAGTATTATTTGGAAAGATAAAAGTATTTAATTTAATTCTAAACTATATTATTATCTTATATATGTGTATTTATTTATTTTATATTTAATAAATATGATTTCTTTAGATCTTATATTATTTATTTATTAATTTTGATTTTACATTAATTAAAAAATCATTTTTTGAACTAGTCTTATTATGTCGTCTCAACTTTTTAAGTTTTAAACAAATACTTTAATTAAGATATATTTTTTTATTGTATTTAATGTATTTTAAATTTTAATATTTTTGAACAATCTATTACAATTTTAAAAAACTTTTGAAATTGAAAAAAAGGTTAAAGGAAAGACATTGAGATACACGCCAAACCTTATTATCTAAATGATTTGGCATATAACTCATAGACTTTTCTATTTGACTATTTATAAAATAAATATTAAATAAATGATTTATTTAAAATTAAATACTAGTAATAACAATTATGTTTATTTTTATTTATATTTGTCAAAAATTTATAACAAATTTTTTATTAAATAAAATGGCTAATTTATGTTTTGCCAATATAACAAATTTAGCAATATAAAAATAATAATTGATTTTATTTATTTTTTAAAAAAATATATTTTCTTGTAAATAAAGAAAAATTTATTTATATTATATTTATATAAAAAAATTTTTGAAATTCTTTCTATATTTTTTATAATAAACGTTTTAATCTTTTTATTGCAATAATTTTAATCGATCATACTTTTATTTATATTTATTTTAAGCATAATGTTAGAAAAGATATAATTGATTAAATATTATTTTAAGTCTATTTTTTGAAATTAATTTAAAATTGCGTAATGACTATAATAATATATTTATTTATTTAAATATTAGAATTTCTTCATATTAAAGCGAAATAATACATTTGTAATCTTCTAAAAACAATACATAATTTGTAAAAAAGATGATTATATCATTTACAATAGAGATGGGAATAATCCCAAAGTGAGCTTAAGCTAGCTTGAGCTGAGCTGAGCTTGAACCTCAAATTATTGTTGTCAAAACCTTTAATCTAAAGCTTAAGCTCAAGATAATTTTTCAAACTCAAGCTCAAAGCTAACGGATTTATGAGTTTGACAAGCTTTTTTCCATCACTAATTTACACACTTGGCATCATTTTGTAATTCTAACATAAGTGAAATAAATAAATAAATTCATTGTTGAAATAAGATGGAAGCTTTGATTCGTACTAGAATTTTATTTATGATTAATTTCAATTTTCTAACTTATCCTAATTTTTATAGAATTCTCTAATAAATTATTTTATATATATTATAGCATAAATTTAATAAAATTTTTTATAAATATATTATCTACAGCTCTATATAAAATATTCGTATATAGTTTCAAATCCAAACTTCTATAATATTTATAATACTTCAACTAATATAAGATCCATTCTAAAAGATAGAACACAATAAATATGATTAGTAGATATAATCAATAATTTATAAAAGATATTTGGGAAAAATTAAACTAGTTTATATATCATAGTTTTTAATATTTTAAATTTAATAGAAGAAATACTCACGACAAAAATTTATTATTTAAAATTTATTAAAAGTTTCTAATAATTGTATAAAATTAATTTATTTTTAACATTGGGTTGAAGCATTATTATTCATTATTTTAGTTATAAAATGTTTTTTATTAAATTTTAGTACAATAATTAGTTTTTTAATATTCAATAAAATATTTTTCTTATATATCTTTACATTATTAAAATATTCCAATTAATTAAATATTTTTCGAGAGACTAATTACTTTTATTTTTGCTAATTCAAATAATAAGATTCTTTTCTATATTATTTTAATGAAATATTTGACAAAACAGATAATTGTATTTATTTTATTATTAGTGATTTTAATTTAAAATTCGAAAATTATTTTAAATACTCTACATCTGCGCAATGATTACATAGTCATAACAGTGAAAAAAATTATCCAATCATACTGGGTTTGTTTATTATTAATTTATTATAGTTATATTGCAAATAACAAAATATTATTTAAGTTTAAAAAAAATTATTATATTATTATATGAATAAAACTTCTTTACTTATAAAGCTTAAATAAATAATTGAAAAAAAAACAAAATATAAATAAATTTTATATACTTTTTAAAAATTTTATAAATATTTAAAATGAAAAAAGAAAAAAATAACATCTTTAATGTTTGTTTAAATCCTTTTGGTTTAAAATGCAAACAAAAACGGAAAAGTTCAGGTATATTTAAATATTATTTTCAACTTTTTAAAAAATATTTTTTTCAACTTATTTAAAAATATTATATGATACTCAATTTTATTATTCTTCGACAAAATTTTATACAGAGTTAACTCAAAGTAAACTCATAAAATATTTTATAAATGAGTATTCAACAAAAGTTTCGCTAGCCACACTTTCAAAATTTGAAAAAGGAATAATAAAAGAAAATTATGCTTATCCTTATCAAGTGGTTATAAAAGATTGGGTTAACAATGGAGATATCAATCATACAAAAATCCTTAATGATTCAAAGTCAACCAATAATGATGTAAATGATAAAATCTATGTTGTAAATAAGAATTATAATCTGCGAAATTCAAATAAATGCATTATAAATAATTTTGCAACTATTAGTGATAATGGAACTAGTATTCAAAGTCATGTTGTAAATCTAGAAAAAGTCGCCGTCGAAAATAATCTAGAAAATAAAAATACAGAGAAGACTAACGTTCATTGTCGAAAATATTTGATTGAGTTTGCAGAAAAATTTAAAAAAGAAAGACAATCTAAAGGTAAAAATACTTTATTTATTTATGTATAAGATAATTAATAAGTTGGATAAAACTTGATTAATTTAGGTATATCACAAAGTAAAATTTGCAAATGGCTATTCGAATATAAAGCAATTAAAATCCAGCAAAGTATTATATCAAGATTTGAAAACAACAAAATGTTAACAACAACTATGGAAAGTTATTATAATATATTGGATATTGTTGATCTTGAATGGATAAAAATCAATGAACAAATCATTCCAAAACAAAATAGTAATTAATTTTTAAATAAAACTTTTATCATAATAATAACCTTATTTTTACTTTAGAAAACTGTGAAAATTCTTTAGATGATATTTTTAAAGATAAAATTATAGAAGATGAAAAAACATTGGATTTAAATGCAATATCCACATACACAAGCTTAAATACTCCAAAACATTTTAATTTCAATGAAAATTTAGATTTAAGTTTGTATTCTCCATATGGATTTCCAATGAGTCCTTAATACATTTAATCAACACATAAAAAATGATTAAGACTTTTATTAATATGTGTAAGATGAATATTTTTATCACATTTTCATGTTTTCAATAATCATATTTTTTATTAATTAATTTACTATAAAAAATTTAAAATGACAAACATGAGTTACTTTTTTTTCTATTTAACTAGATTTCATTTTAGTTTAATTTAAGTAATCAAAATTTTAATAAGTAAAAAATTTTTATGTTAAATGTTATTTAAATTGGCTATTATTCATTGGTTCAAACAAGTTATAATAAATATATACACACAAAAGGAAATGGTGTTACTTCATTAATTATTTTCACTTCATTTAAAATAATTCGTTATTATTTAAT
>JAQGAW010004615.1:0-10663 GCA_034698025.1 Phthiracarus crinitus | reverse complement strand
ATAATAAGTGTTACACAAAGCACTCTTTGAAGGCATAAAATTTTTTTATCACATAGTACCTGCAGTGTTAGTTTTATTGGTGTTCCAGTGAAGTGCTAAAGAGGTATAAACATATATGTTGCGTCATTTTCCTAATATTTAATTGTAAACAAGGTTTGGGTTCGGGTCCCTGACTTAAGGACTCGGACCAGGTCCGGGTCCTTGAAAAAATTTTAGGTCCGGGTCTCGAATTGCTCAGAAAGTCCCAGGTTCAGGTCCGGGTTTTCGTTAGGACCCTCAAAGACCCGGACCTGCTCATATATAACTAGGAGTTGTCTAATAAAAACGTTGCGCAAACAAAATTAAACTGTCGTATATTAAAAATATTTATTGATAAAAAAAATTTCCGACAGTTCAAATAATTATGAAATTCATGAAAATTAAAACTAATTACATTACTTCTCATTAAAAATTTATATATTTTTCATAAATATTTCAAAAAAAATAGAATAGTTCAAAATTGTTAAAATAAAGGAAATTGATAAGCCATTTTTGAAATTATTTGTAGAACTTATTTTTTAACTTTGTTAGAAAAATTTGTCCACCAAAAATTCGCCAAAGCAACTCTTAATTTTAAAAAATAAACCATTTTTATATAGTCCGCATACTATACGTAGAAATTAGGGTTTCAAAAATTTTGAAAATTGGAGTCGCGTATTGTGCCGTAAAACAAAATCATTACTTCCGTCCCGTCCTATTGAATATTTTAGTCCCTTCTCGTCTTGTCCAGAAGCATAATATTAAATAATATTAATATTTATATTTAAAATCGAACATTCTCACTCTGTTAGTAGAACTGTAAAACCAAAATTTGATTCACGTTTTAGATTTGCTATTTGTTACAAAGATCTTAAATTATTATTTAAAGCAAAAAATGAGATTAAACTTAAAAATGTGAAAATATTTTGCTAAATACAGAGCGAACGATATTTTTTCCATCAAAAATAAAGATATTAAAATGTTTGAAGATAATATAAATTGGGATCTAAAACAAAACAAACAAGAATGGAATAACTTTAAAACAGTATTGTTAAATATAATTGAACTTCAAAATGATAATCCAGAGGAAAGACCAAATCTCTTTGAAATTATTGGTAATGTTAACAATTATTGTATTTCGTTTGATAAAATCAAATCATGCAAACAATTAACAGATATTTATTACATTTGGTCAACAAATACCTTTATCGGTAGTTTATTATTAAATCGATTAATTAAAAAATATTTAAAATTGGATTTGTTTATAAAAACGTCCGAAACAAAAGATATTATAAATGATGAAAACGTATTGTTATCGAATTTAATAATCAAGTCAAATATTAATGACCAACAATTGAAAACTCAATTATATAAACAAATAATTCACGGTTTAAATATAAACCAATCATTTAATGATTTGATTGCTTTTATTGAATTGCATTTAAACGAATGGAAATTCTTTGTAATTAAATCAAACGAAGAATCAATTTCTAATCTTATTAAAGCACTAACAAAACATTCTATAGAATATTATATTATGATCGATAAAATAAAATACAATAATGTCGTGATATTAATTAATTCACTCCACTATTGCCTCATTAATTTCATAAGAAACAAATTCAAAGTTCCAATCGAAGAAATTAATGATAACAATCAAGTTTTAAAACTGATAAATTTGCTTACTCTATGTGAACCTTTGGACAGCAATGTATCGTCGAATCACGAAATATTTTCTAATAAAAATATAAATCATTTAATAGAAACATCGAATTACATTGTTATAAGACCAGACTATAGTTTTATTTCAACAAAAGATGACAGATTTTATATATACTACAATCGTAATAATGAATTAAAAGAAGTCTTTATACTAAATAACATTACGTTAGAAAATATACATAATATTAAGTATGACATGAGCTTAAATCAGAGTGGTTTTGTATATTTATGGTCGGATAAGAAACTTGAAAATATAAATAAGTTTGAAGTCACCCAAAATAATGAGCAAAACGACAAATTTATTATCAAAATTTGTTATGAAGAACATCGTTATGAAGAACATTCGATCGTTTTGACGCGTTCTGGGGAATTATACGCTTGGGGTCAAAATACTTATGGACAATTAGGTTCCGGTAATGAGTTTGATCAGATAAACCCTGTGAAAGTTAATTCACTTGAACATGTTATTTTTATTGATATTTCTTGCGGTGAATTTCATTGCATTGCTTTAACCGCAACGGGAGAAATCTATTCATGGGGTGACACTGGGACTGGTCAACCAGGAGTGGAATATGATCATAATAATTATGATAAAAGAAATACCCCAACTCTAATAAAAAGTGATGTTTTCAACAATAAGCCAATTGTAAAAATTCTATGCTCAAAAAGTGATAGTTATGTGCTCACCTTTGATGGTGATGTTTACGCGTGTGGATATATTTACGGATCAAACATTTTTGTGAAAATAAACAAAAATGAAAATAAATTTGTTGGTGTCTATAGTGGTGGTCCTAATATATTAGTAGCGCTGTCGACCAATAGAGAATGTTTTATTTTCGGTAATGTGAAAAACAGTTCTGCTCCCGAAATAAAAGTCCGAATTCTAACAAAAACCTTTTTATCGTGTATTCATAATTGCTTTTTTGTTTATTGTATTAATGGTTATTCATATGAACCATTTGTATTCAGTGATTATAGTTCCGCAAACAACTATTCTGAATATAGATTAATACAATTGCTTAAAGAAAATACATTAATAACCAAAAATGATAAACTATTCAATGAGAGTTGCAATTCAAGAATAATTATGATAATTAAAAACGCTTTAGATATTTGTGTTTCTTTTCATGGCATCAAATTATTTGTGGAAAATATTTATATAGAAGATAATAAATCTGTTAAATGCTTTGTTATGAAATCGACAAAAAATTATTTCGATGAAATTACAAATATTTTGAATGATAATAGAATCGATTATCATTTATTTCACGATAATAATTACGAATTAATTATAATTGCTTTCGAAGGCGTTTATTGCCATTTATTTGAGTTTATTTTTGAAAAGCATAATAACTTACTGGATGTTTCTTACGATTGTATTTCAATGAAAAATGTTCTCAAACAAAGTGGAAACATAAATAAAAAATTTGATTTCAAAAATTACATCTTTTTAAGAAAATTAGATGAATCACTACTTAATACTATCAAACTGTTTGCCATCAACTTTAACAGAATATTCATAGTAACAAATGACGACATAGTATTTGCTTTTGGAGATAATAAAGATAGTTGTCTTGGACTAGGATTTGAGTCCGAATCAGTAATCGAACCAACAGTTGTAAATGAATTAAGCCATAAAAGAATTGTAAATTTTAGTTTCCAATTGGACTTCATGGCTGCGCTAACAGAAGATGGCATAGTTTATGGTTGGGGTGACAATTCTGATGGCCAACTATGCCAGGATAATAATGAACGAATATGTTTTAAACCGAAATTAATCACAAATTGCAGTGGAAAACTGATTAAAGATATTTACTGTATATTTATTCGTAGCGTTAGATATATAATATTTGTTACACGAGAAAAGGAATTTTTTCTATTGAGAAACCGGAAGTGTATGCAAATCGATATTCCATTTACCGATACCGAAATTTATAATTCAATTTGTTTTGATTATAATTATAATTTATTCATTAGTTCCACAAATTATATTATTAACACATCTAGTTTTGACGCTGATTTAGAAAAGAAAAAGATAGTTATGCTTGATTTTAAAAGTTTAAATATTGAAATCGATTCTATGGTCACAGGTATTCGAAATGGAGAAAAGTTTATTCTTTCAACTAATGGTGATATCTATAAAATAAATCTTAAAGCAATCACTGACAGAGCCATATTAGTATACACAGGAGTTAATACAATTAAAGATTTTAAAATTGAAAGCATTAACAATAAGTCAGAAAAATTTATTAAAATATTATGCACAGAATTCAACAAAACATTGATAGCACTTTCGACTAATGGTTATTGTTATGTAATGAATGAACAAATACAATCATTAACTGAGACACCGATCAGATCAATGGAATATGCGTTCGCTATTTATGGCAAACCTCAAGTTACAAGTGTTACTATTAAAATAGAAGATTTTAATTTTAATGTTTAATATATGAGCCAAATATATTTTTATAAGAACGATAAATTTTAATATAAATTCATATCTATGCGTAAATTATAAGAAAAGTTATTTTACATATTAAAGTTACTTTGTATTTAATGCAGTTTATGTTATAAAACAATTTAATTTCTATTGATTTGAGTAAATTATTCGCTATCATTATAATAATACATTAAGAATGTCTCGTATAAAACGTCGATAAATTATTAATTAGAAAAATATATTCAATTTTTCCATTTTATTTTTCTTATTTTAATTAATATGAAGTTAAATCATCGATCAAAAGCAAACTTTTTATTATTATATACGAGTCTATTGAGTTCTTGGGCGTCATAACCAATAATCGATTTAAGATCGCAAACAAACTTATACGCAAAACGTTTTCCACTCACTTTATCGATCATATATCCCTTATAATACCATTGAATAGCGCGCGATAATTTCGCGTAATTCATATTCGGTTTATTCTTCCTGAGACCCCATAATTGAGCCACCATTTCTGGATTACGCATTTCAAACTCACCTGCAATATAAGTTTGATTATAATTGAAATATTAGTACAGTAAATACCTATAACTTTTATTACAAACCGTCACAACCAATCCATTGAAAGCTCACTCTATGGTCGGTATCGGTAAGCAATTCAAGCAAAAACTGCCACAATTGGATTTGACCATTATTTCCCGTTTGATTACCTGTCGATGGCACACAATGGCCATCATTTTGGGGACTCTTAATACCACCGATCAGTCTTATCGGTCTCAATAACTGCTTCTGCAGTTGTTATGGCGCACATTCATTCGTTACCTCTGCTTCCAAAATGTCCAAAATAATCAATCTTCTCAGCTTAATGTCAACCATTTGTTTGATATAAATTGGTTTTGTTAGCTGTTTGGCGCCATCAAACAAATTACACTGTTCTATGATTGAGCTGTCGTTCTTCAGTTTGATGTGTTCAACAACGAACTCGTACTCATCCATGTGTTCCTCAAACATGCCGTGCAGTTTGAGATAATTGCGAACTCTGTCAACATTGGCGTCGAGTTCGATGTTTTCGATTGTGATCACGCCTTCCATATCTTCGTCGTCATCGTTTCGTTATCGTTTTGCTGAATACCATTGTCCATAATATGTTTGGTTGTTTGCAACTTTCTCATATAGTTTGACGATAAGTACTCGCTGTCTGACATTATTTTAACGTTTTTATGGTTATTCACTCAAAATTAATTTTACAAATCGATTGATGTTTTCCGATTGTTTTCGTTGATATTATTTAATTTCAATTATTAATAAATAATGTTAAGTGTTTTGATCACGACTAATTTAATAATAATCGATAACGATATACATTTGATACAATAAACATATAAATTCAACGTTTGATTTACGATTACTTTCAAAACAAACATCACGTGTTTTTGACCAACACCGTAAAATATTTTGTGACTCCAGTTGTGACATACTTGATGGAGTTTACTATAATGCCATCTTTTGGGATCATGTGATGGATCACAATATTTTTAAGTCATTGAACTATTGTAAAATTAAATAATGAGAGCTCATTGTGACTCATGCAGCTTATTGGGAATGTGTGTGTGACTTAATATTGTTTTACTTCCAAAATTTAATTTTGCTTTTCTTTTACTTTTACTTTTTCAAAATTTTTTTATTTCGATTGTATTTTACTTTTTCTTTTAAGTAAAATTTCATTTCAATTGTATTTTACTTTTACTTTCAGTTTTCATTCTAATTTTAATTGTATTTCGCTTTAGCTTTTAAGTCAAAAATAATTTAAATTGTATTTAACTTCCGCTTTAAAGCGAAAGTAAAATTGAAAACTTAATTTTACTTTTGCTTTTTAATTTCGCTTTTCCATATATTTTTATAGATAAAGTAAAAGTAAAAGTCAAGTAACTTGTATTTTACTATTTCTATCACAAGTTTGATTTTGATTGTATTTTGCTTTTTTTGAAAAATTTTATATTTCAATTGTATTTTATTTTGCTTTTAATTTTATTTTATTATCAATTTTATTTTACTTTTTCTTTTATTGCAAATATTAATTTCAATTGTATTTTACTTTTGCTTCAGCGAAAGTAAAAGTAAAAATATTTTTTCGCTTTTACTTTTTCTTCCAAAAAGCGAAACAACACTACTATAAACCTATTAAAAGGAAACTACATCCAGCTTTTTCACCATATATTTAAAAGTGAAGATAATTACTGTTCCGATTCGGTGTCGATAAATAAGATATTCAGGACTGGGAATCGCAATAAAGAATATTTACTTTTAGAAACCAGTTTGAATGGCTTGACTATTATTTTTCAGATAGAAATCTTAATCATGTAAATGATTTCGAGAAAACAATTGATAAAAGTATCAAAGAAAATCAGAATGGATATATTAGATGGTACCAAATACCAGTTATTCAGTTAATACATTATGGTAGACCTTTCATGAATTACATCGAGGCTCATCAAAATACGTATTTTTATACATATCAGATGTTTGTAGAAGGAAAGGCTAATAGCTATTGGTCGTATTTACCTACTTGTGTATATTTTACTAGCATGGTCTATGAAGCTATTAAGGAAAAAGACTCTAGAAGCTATAGAGGTAATCATATTGCAAATCACGAAATAGCATTAGATGAATGTAGAGATATTCTCAAAAATATAAAACACTGGTGCTTTGATATATATGGAAAGTTTCAAAACTTTCTATATATGAGCATATTAACTTTTCGGGTAGAAAAATAGCAATGAATGAAATAAATGATGTTTACGATGTGTGCATTGAGCTTAATAAAAATGGTTGGAACGTTTTGACGTCAAGTATAAATATTGGCGGTATTAGTTTTGCATTATAAGATCATTTGGGATGTGATGGATTATTATTTCTGATAATTCAATATCACAATATGTTGTAGACTATCATGATCATAATTACCTGGGAACAGCCCAAATTAATGATAATGTATCTTATATGAAATTTTATCGATCATGTGAATCTAGGAAATTGTCGTTTATCGAAAAAATGGGAAAATATATGCGATTTCTAAAAAAATATTTCAATCCTGGAAATGAAAACGATTCACTCTTCACACATAAACTGAGCTTACTTTATAATTAAAAAATTCATTCGTCGACTTAATTTAATTTTACACAAGAAAATTTTATAAACTTATATTGCTTATATAATGCCAGTAAACAAAAACTAAATTACAATCAATAAATTCTTTTTTTTATTCTTCATATCTTTCGCGTTTATGATCAAAATAATAGTAAATGATAATAGGTGTGGTAAACAGATTTATATAAGCACACAATTTTGATTATAGTAAAAAGCACAAAAAAAACAAAATAACGTTAACGTTAACCTTAATCCTATATTGGAATCACCTCCAAATTCTTCAATAAGTACTTGTGGCACTTTAAAGTAATAAACTAATGTCAGCTCCTAGTTATCCGAAAACAGAATTTCAATTCTTGATTCAATCGAGTGGCCAATTTCTATTTTTAAAATAATAATCATTTTAATTGAATTTCGCGTTTGACTTTTGCCGAAATATAATTTTGAAAGTATTTTGATTTTGATTTTTGTCAATGTTTTTTTGTACAAAACAAAAATTAAAATCAAAAATATAAAGATTTTGATTTTTAAAAACATTTTCATTTAAATTGTATTTCAATTGTATTTTGAGTGTAATTGAAAGTTTATTTCTATATTAATTGTATATTGATTTTGAAAAATCAAAGCAACACTAGTTTTGATATTAACGACCAATAAAAAGATTTATTTATTTAAATTTAATTTATATATGTATTTAACCAATAATTTGCAGTTCAAAAAACTTTCTAGTAATAACTAATGATGGGAGAAAGCTCAGCTCAAACAAGCTAGCTTAAAGCTAGCTCAAGCTCATTGAAAAGCTCAAATGATAAATTTAGTATAAATCTAAAGCTCGAAGCTCAGAGACCTTTGAGCTTAGATTTATAAGCTCAAGCTCAAACGTTTGTCCAGTGAGCTTTTTGAGCTTAAAAAGTTCATTAATGAACAAAAAATTACATAAAATTTCCCCAATTTTATCCAAATATAGCTTAGTCAAACGAAATATTTTACTATTTATACTAATTATAACAATGAATATCAGATAAATCAATATTTTAGTTAATATAATTAAAATTTTATTATTATTTATTTATAATGATTTGTTTTCAGAAAAATATTTTTACTTGTAAGCTCAGGTGCACCGAAAAATCATTAAGCTCAAGCTCAAATATTAAAAAAAATTTTAAGCTCAAGCTCAAGGCTTTCAGAATTTGAGCTTAAGCTCAGGAGTTTCAAGCTCAAGCTCAGCAAAATTGAGCTTTCTCTCATCATTAGTAATAACTAGTTATATATATTGATTCAAATGGGTTTATATTATAAAAATCCAATTTATTTCATAAATATTTTGGTTTTAATTTTTTATTAAACTATTTTTTATACAAAATGTATTTGATATCGATTTTAAAAAGATTTATAATTTACTTTCTAGTATTTAATTTTGGAAGCCTTTGGAAATTAACGATTAATTTATTATGGCTTTAATAATTAAAATTTAAAAAATATGGATTATTATTTCATATTCTTTTAACCTTTTAATTGTGGAATATAAAATTTTTTGTATTTTTAATATATATTTAAATAGTTATGTTTTTCTCCTATTGTATTGATTTATATTACCCTAATTACCCAAAAATAGTCTATACAAAGAAAAAATTCAATTTTATCAAAAGTCTAACTGTGCGGGCTATGCAAGGAGTGCGGGCTATACACGAAATAAAATTACTTATTGCCTAAATTATTGGGTGCGGGCTATGCATGAGTGCGGGCTATTGTTGGGTAATTAGGGTAGTAATCGTAATAATATTAATAGGAATGCTAATGAAATTATAAATAATACTCCAAACACTAAGAGAAAGATAAAAATTTTACTATTTTTATCGTTATAATTTTTACACATATAGTTTGGTGTATTAAAGAAGTCATGATTCGTATTACCGATTTTAGGATTTTTAAGAAAGATTTGGCTGTTTGCGCGAAACGTGATCAGTCTTATTGTAGCGCACGAGAAAATTAACGGAAATAATATTATAGTTATCATCATTTACACAAGAAATATCTCACAATATTAAAGCCAATATCGGGTAGTGATGGACGATTAGAGCCGCTGGAGCCTGAACCTTAGCCTGAGCCTGAGGCTCAGACTAAGGCTTGTGTTCGATTATTTAATAGAGGCTCGGTCTTGAGGTTCTTATATTTTTAAGCCTGACTATGAGGTTCGAGGCTCGGGTTCCTCTTAATAGAGCCTTTGAGCCTCTTTTTAGAGGCTCGAGAGGTTCTGTGCAGTTTATTATGGTACAATTTGGTATAGAAAGTAAATTCTAGAAATTTTTCAAGTTATAATAAAGTTATTTCTTTGTTTTTTACTTTTTTTTGTTTTTAAAAAAGTTGCTAAATCATATGTCTTGTTTATCATAAAAGTTCTATAGCGTCATTTGATAATAAATAGAATATTTTTTATTCTAAAAGAATTTAGAGGCTCGGAGGCTCAGGCTCGGGCTCAAGAATGGAGATTCGGGTTCAGACCCATGCTTTAACATTAATTGAGGCTCTTAGTTCAGGTTTTCATATGAAGGCTAAGAATTATTCTCAGGTTCCGGCTGGAGCCTCTAGAATCCGAGCCTCTCAGTCTCTAATATCGGGTGATTAAACAAAAATACTAACATCATTCGTATTATTAATTCAATATAACAAACCGTTAATAAATTATCGGATGGATTGTGTTTTGTGGATTTTTTCCTTCAGCCAAATCTATTAATGAAATTGATCCGACAATTTTTGAATTTTTAATTAATTATGCCTCTATTTTCGATGATATTTGAAATTTTTTTATCACACACGACAGATTCGATGATTGATTTGTTTCGATGATATACATTCCGAATAAATAGTTAATAGACGCTGATTAAGATAATCCACACATAGGTAGCAGTATGTGTACAATAGTTTATTTTATTCACAAAATGCAAAAAATAGTAATTTATGGTAAATTTATTTAAGATCCGAGATATAAATCATTTTAATCAATACATAATTATATAATATAAATTATTTGCATACTATAACTTAGAGTTACGTTAATTTAATTTATGAATTACTAATAAGTAGTGTTGTATAAATTGCAGAATTACAAACTTATTTTATTTTTATTTCTATTTTCAAAATATTTTTGTAAACTATTTTATTTTTATTTTTGTTTTCAAAATTTTCAAAAACTATTTTATTTTTATTTCGATTATAAAATTTATTTTCAAACTATTTTATTTCTATTTTGTTTTTCAAAATTTTTTAAAAACTATTTTATTTCTATTTCGATTAATTGAAATAAAAATCTTTAAAACAATCGATTTTTATTTT
>JAQGAW010004614.1:0-10664 GCA_034698025.1 Phthiracarus crinitus | reverse complement strand
AAAGTTTGGATATGCAACACAATCACTGATTAGTTACATTATGTAACAAAGCATTTTTTTCATTTAGCACTGTTTATACTGCACTATTGTCCAGACTTAAAGACGCTATCGATCGCTCTTTTTTACTATGATTATAACCTTGTAGATTATATATTGTTATAAAGCATAATATTTTTGACATAATGATAATAATTAATCATACGTTTTATATAACGCTTGCTTTGCATAATATATTCAATTATTCAATTCAATAATATTTTATTTTTAATATATCCATGTTGAACTGTCCGTTAAAAATTAAAAGTATTAAAATATTTTTGGTTTCTGGACATAATATCGCTTATATAATTAATAGTAGATAATATTTCGTGATAGCACTCTATCACATCATCAGATCAAATAATTCGGTAAAAATGTGCAAAAAAAACTTATTTCAAATGAATAACTGATACAATGATTACTCAAATTGTTTTTATGATTCTTTGAATGTTTTTATTAGAACAAATGTTTAGCTATATTAATATAATATTTAGGTATTTAGAATAAGATATTCAAATTACTTCACAAACTTTATTAAAACATCAAAAGTAGTGTATTGACTAGTAGTAGTCGGACGATGTGTGCTGAGATAATGTCTGTACAGACCACTTCTGAGGAAGAATACGAAGAACCACGAGAACACGAGGCCACAACCCTTGCCAGTGTTCACGCAAGTGAAACCTATGCGAATCATTGGCTGTGAATAAGCATAAAATATAAACATGCATTTAGTATTCAAAAAACTTTGATAACAGTATATAATAAGTTAGCATTAATACATAGAACATGATAAGCGTGGAATCATTTAATGTAAACACATTGAAAGTTAACATTAGAATTACACGTGTAATACAGTAATACTATTGATACATAAGTAGTATCTACTATATAATTCAGTAATAAGATAAAATCAGTACTCTATTGCTGACTAATAGGGAAATGTAATAGTAAGTCACTGTACTTCTAAAAATAACTAGAAGTACAGTAAAAGTATGAAACGTAATAGTTTATAGTGATGTGAAAGCAGTTCATATACACTACGTTTCCTCCATCGCAGATATGACGTCACTTTGGTGTATATCGATCAGTACGTTTAGTGCGTCTTGAACTTCTACGCGGCGGCTGTATAGCTTCAGGTGTTTCTGGAGAAACAATAGTATCTTCAGATGCCGGTTCAGTAATTACTTCTGTATTGTAATCGGTTGTTTCTTCTGTTGATTCGCAAACTTTGGTTGATTGATTGGTGAATCCTATAATTCAGTTGATTCACTAGTTGAGGTGTCCAGTATTGGTTCGGTCTGTGGGGCGTTAACGTCCACCAGATATAGAAGTATTTTTTGAATTTGGTTGACTTGGCGTTTTTAAAATGCCCACCACAGTTTACACTTTGAAATTTCGTGGAACAAGTACATCGGAGATGGAGCCTTAAATCCACTTCTTTATTTTTGAACGGAAATCCCGAATCCAAACAGTATCGCCAATAATGAAAATAATCTATGGCTTGTTATTCGAACTAATTTGCCGTAGTTGAGCTATTTCCACAGTTGGTCGATGATTGTTGCGCAATAAATCCCATTTCTTTCTTAAATTACGACAAAAAAGTAAATCGGCTTTAGGCTTCCCCGTCGTTAAATTCAGCGTATTACAATACTCAAACAGGAACTTGAGTACAGCGTACTCTCTGTCTTTAGTATTCGATCGAATCATTCAGCTTTGCCATTCAAAGCTGGATGGTAAGGTGATTTAAGTCGATGGCGAATACCACGCTCCGATGTGAAAGCTAAAAATTCTTTTGAGAACTGTAGCCGGATATCGCTCACCAGTTTTTCAGGAAGACCAAACTGCGAGGAAATTGAAAGTAGAGATCGAATGATCTGTTACGCGTTAGGCATTGATGCGTAGTAAGCTACATCAATCCATTTTGAATAAGCGTCGACAACTAACCAAATATTTCCATATAATGGTCCACACAGATCAATATGTATTGGTTGCCATGGCCTTTCTGGATATGCCCTCGGATGAACTGTTGCTTTTGGAGGCGACGATTGTACTTCGGTACACTTCGAGCATGCTTTTGCCACTTACTCCACCGCAGCATCAATGTTGGGCCACCAATCATAGTTACGCGCTATAGATATCATTCGTACAATACCATTATGGCATTCGTGAAGAGATTTTAAAATACGCGATCGAATAGAAAATGGAATTACCAATCGAAGACCCTGAATCTCGACAAATACACAAAAAATCAAGATAAATAATTTTAAAACTTAATTTTATGTGCCTACAAAAAGAATAATATTAGATATTATTGATTTAATAACCCATTTATATGTTACACTTAATTTAATAACTTTCTTAATTTTTAATTTAATTATTGTCGATATATTTATATTTCCATATTCGTATTCAACATTAATAAGTTACGCCAAAATTGCTGTAAACTGCAAGGCAATGCATTGATTATGGATGTTTAATGCTTCGACAGAATCGAAAGAGTATTACCAAAGGGTAAAATATTCTTTGATCAAAGAAAGTCATAGATTTTTTATTATTCTCAAAGAATCATTCTTAGAGAAAATTAGCTAATTTTCTAAAAGATTTTCAAATAATTAGGATTTTTCTCTTAGAATTTTACAATTAAAATTTTAATGATCATTTAATAATTAAAGCTAGCATTTTAAAAATAATTTTCACAAAAATATAACGAACAACTACTGAATATTATATATAATTTTATTAAATATATCAAATTTGTAAAAATTGTAGTATTTTATTTCAAAGGATTGATAAATTTTTTAAAATAATTATCAAAGAATTTTACTATTATTCTAAAAGAAATTTTTAAAATTTACCAACGAATTTTCAAAAAATTTTAAATAAATTTCTCAATGAATATTTTACTCCTTGGGTATTACACTTTACAGAACCTAATTTACAATAATATTAAAGAAACAGTGAAATTTTATATAGATTTTACAATTCTATTAAATTATATTTTACTGTTAATATTAGTGATTTACTTAAAGTAATTTATATGTAACAGAGTTCTATACTTAATATCATAACTTACTATTTAATTAAATTATTGTATATATTTATGATACAATATATTAAACCCAAGTATGTAACGTCAATTTGAATCACAATGCAATAAATGATAAATGATTATTCTGAATATTTAATTGAGGACAGACTTAGAAGGGGACACATCAGTACATAATTGAATGCCTATGTGTGTGTAAATACATTGCACTGAAATTAATTCAACTTTTCCATAACAATTTGATAGGATCGGTATCCCTTATAAACCACCCAAACCACACCTACATTAAAGATTAAAATATATTAATTCTTATATTACTGAATAAAAATATTCAAAAGAATTAATATAAACAAAAGATAAGTATTATTTAAATCAATAAAATTACAGAGTTTTGTAATAAAATACTTAATAATCTCAAAATCGATTGCTATCGAGAAATTTTATTATCTCAATTGTGGAAACCAATCTGCTATAGATGTCTATAGTAGATTTGTTAGCATTGAACAGGAAATGGGTGCCACTGAATTCACCGGTATAGCCGATCATATTCTATCATTCACGTATGATTAAAGAGTTGTAAACTTTATTTAGGATTTATTGGTTGCCGAAAGATTTCAAATTCCTATTTTAATGAAATCATATATCTCGGCAACTTTGAAGGATTTGAGTTTTACGAGTTCACACCACTTTATTCAGATAACGTTTAGTTGGAAGAGATTTAAGTGATAATGTAATTTGTCATTTGGATGTCATCACAAATATTGCCGCATATTTATCTACAGAGGCGAATAAGTTCTTTTCATACTGTTTGGGGTGTGAAATAGCTGGTCGTCAAAAGTATTTGCATGTTTGTGAACATACTTGTGAACAATGCCGAAGACAACCGAAATGTGGTGAAGTAATTCCAATTAAATACAACGATTGTCAGCTTACGTTTTTTAGCTATTCATGTTTTGCTAATCACTTATTGCATAATAAACTCGTCTGCAATAAGTTAACCATTTGTGGAATTAAACATTAGGGCCGCTATTATGCAGTCAAACAGAGAGACATTTAGCGATATAAGTAAAGAGTAAAATATAATTTTTATAAATTGGACCACAATTTTCATAAGTTTTCTCGAGTTTTTAATTGTATTTGTCTTATTTTGGTTTCGAAAATATGTCGAAATCGTAGATTAATTTCTTTAAAGCCTCATTTGAAATTGTATATTTTGGTCAATTTTCTAAACTCCTTATAATATTAAAATTTAATACACTATTCTAATACCTTGTTTGTATAGTTCTGTATTTATTTTCTTTTCACACGATATTTCCGGTATTACTAAGCTAATCATTTTATTTTAAGTACTATGCATACAAATAATATTTTGAAAGTATGTTTGCTTTTTATAGAAAAATTAATACTAATTGAAGTAAATAAATGGTAAAACTGGTACTTAAAGTACTATAATAAAATGTTTTTTACGTTCTATTATACAAAAATAAGTTTATTTACAATTTAACTTTCAATAAAACAATATATTACAATAATAAAGCGTTTAATTTTGAAAACTAAATCATCTTTTAAAAAATTATAAATTGTTTCCTCGATTTTAATCAATTATTTTTACAAACATATTAATCACAGTACTGTATATTTCTTATTTCAATTTTTAATAAACTTTGATCGAATCATTAAAAGTATTTATTAAAGTAATAAAATTGATAAAGAAATGGAAATATTTAAATCATTCGAAGTAATAAAGCATTTCATAAAAACAAAAGCGCTTAAATGTTTAAAACTTAACATTACATACGCATTCAAATTATTTTGCTTTATATTCATGTTTTATCAAATCATTAATTTCACAATCCTTTACTTTTCATATCCATTTCAAGTCAATTTAGATTTAAATTATAATCAAAATTTAGATTTTCCATCAATTACTATATGTATGGATATTAATATTAAATGTCTATTCAACATCACTGATGAGACATACTCTGATGAATCCAACAATTTTATGGATTTCGAAACAAACAATTTGTCAAAATATATTGATTGCAAATTATATTTTAAAAATTATCAATTTATTGACTGTGAAAGAATTACAAATGTTATAACTTCTATATTAGTCAATCAACCGAGAAAATGCTTCACTTATTTAAATACTAGAAAAGAAATTTCGAAATTTTTAGGCGAAAATAAAAAAATTAGCTTAATTTTATTTTCATTAGATATGACTGCAATCGAAAGTAATCAATGTTTTGTCAGAACGTAAGTTGTGTTATAATATACATATTAATAATTTTTTAAATATTTATTTCTTTTAAATTCTTAATTAAATTATTTGTAATTTTATTGTTCGAATAAACATTTTAATATATAGTCAGAGCAACATAAGAGCATACAAAGAATTAGTAGTCAATCTTGTTCTAAATATTTAAGGAGGAGAAACAAAGACCAATTGCTATTTATATTTATTTATAAGCTTTTTAATCTATTATTATATAATGTATATTTTCCTTTAGTCCACTTAAACCACCAAATCGCCAACAAGTCTAAGGATTAACTACTTTCAGTGTCACACAGTGTCTCTAATAAATAAATAGGTCATATTTTTGCAGTTATTGTTTCTCCTCCTTAATTGCAGACAACAAGATTGACTACTGATTCATTTTAAGCTCTTTTGTTGCTCTGACTATAAATATGTAAATTAAACGTATCATATTCTTGACTAAAATATGAGAAAGTAAATTAAATAAATATCATATTAATTATTATTTAATCCTTAACTTTGAGCTCAAAATATTAATTCAGATAAGATATGTATTTCTAACTGATAATAAGATTTTAAATTTTTATTAATCACAAAAATATACAATTCTTGTTATAGCGTGGAAAAAGGTATACACTATATTAACATAAGCGATATAAACTATAGTTTTCATTCCAAATATTCTCGAGTAATTTACAGTGAAAGTTCATTTTTAAAATATTATCGTTCAGATTACCACGAATACACTAAATTGTTAATTAAATCTCTTAAATGGCCGTACAGTACAAACTGTGGATTAAATTTAGATGCGATAAACAAAAAGAAATCTTTATCATATGAAGAGTGTTGTGAACATTATGAACAAAATTACTACAAAAATATATTAAAATGTGATCCAAACATTTATAAAAATATCCAGGAAATTCAAGAAATAGGCGAAAATGATATTTGCAATTCAAATAATGCAGTAAATAAAACAATACCAAATATTTGTCAACAAAATTGTATTCAAGAATATTTTATTAACTCAAGAATTACTAAAAATAAAGGAGAAAAAGATATACTTTTAATAAAACCAAGTCCTAAGCCATTGATTACATATAAATTGGAAGGAAAATATTCATTAGTATCGTATGCATCAAATATCGGAGGATTATTGTCATTATGGTTAGGGTTTGCTATTATTGATGTGCATATTATTTTCGCTACTATTGTAATGAATTCACAAATATTTCTACTATGGATAAATAAAAATTTATTAAACACTTTTCTAATAAAAATTATTACTAAATTAATAATTTTATTGAGGGTTTTATCAATGGTTAATTATAAAGGAATTTTCAGTATAATATGTTTCTCGTTTTTATTTTATCAATCTTTTGAATTGACATATGATTATCTATTATTTAAAACAAAAATTAGTGCTGATATCGGCTATATGTACAATGAAAATGGTTTGATTACTATTAATAACATTCCTTCTATTTCTTTATGTCACGATTTGCCAAATTATAATTTAATAAATTCAAAAGATTATGATAATATTTTTAAACAAATTGTTAGCCGTTGTGATGTTCTTAATTTTAAAAATAGTAGTAATAATTATACGCCTCAATGCAGTGATATAAGTAATATATTAATAACTAAATCATCGAACGATAAAATATGTTACTTTTTATTGAATGACATCTTTAAATATGATATTGAAAATAATATTAATTTTAAGAACCAAATTTTCGAAATATTTTTTCATTGGATTAAGAAAGCAATTATTGTTGTTTACTTTAATAATTATAAATTTAATTTAAACCTAACATTTAATATTAATCCTCCAAAATCTATAGAAAATGTTGAATATAATAGTGAAATTCAAGTACAAAATCAAACTGCTATTATTAAAAATTATTATAAAATGAGATATAATCGTTTAAAGTCACCATATAATACTAATTGCAGAGATTATGGAAATAAAACTAGAAATCATTGCATAAATGATTGTTTAATCGAATATTATTATAATAAATATAAATGTATCCCATTATATAACTCTTCGATCATTTGGATATTAAATGAAAACACAAATCAATTTGATTTATTATGCAAAAAACAAATTAAATTCAATAAAGATTTAATTTTAAAAATTTGCAATCGAAAATGTTTAGCAAAATGTAATGAAGATTACTATATAATGGAAGGCGAACACAAAAATCACGTAAGTTTCTGTTATTCTTTAATTTAATAATAGTCATTAATAACACATCATTCATTTATCGATAGCGACAGATTAGTGATAGACGACCCCAAAATTCTTAGAGTTTCTCCAGAACATAAAATAAATCTCATTGCACCCCCAATCATAACTCTTTTTGTTTTAATGATATATTTTATATTTTACCACTATATAAGACATAATTTCAAAAAACCTAAGCCTGTTTCGAAATTCAGAAGCTCGGGTTAAGGCTTTGGGGTTATAAATTTCCATCACTAATTTTACCTTCTAATATCTAACAATAACTTAAATTATTGGTACAGATCTATGATTTTTTTATTTCTAAATATAAATATAGAGCACTTCGAAATTTAATTAAATAATATTGATTATAAATATTTTTCTGTATTTAATAATATTATTTTTACAAAGGGTTTTTGGACAATGCGAATTCAAGTTAAAACAATTTATTACTCGATATATACATACATTCCTATAATGGTTTTCGGCCAATATTTTAATGGTATCGGAGGTTTAATTGGATTATGGAATGGTTTATCTCTCTATCAAATTAGAACTAAATTGTTATTTGTGTCGAAAGTTATGTTATCGCAAACATGTTTTATTAAAATAATTGACAAAATTATTTTATTAAATAAATGTTTGTTTTATATAACTAGAGATAGTTTAATAAAAAAATATAAAGTAAGTTTTAATTATATTATTAAACATCACAACGATTATCATTTCTTTAAAATATCACTTCTATTTAGATGTTGGCTTTTGTATTATTTACCTCATATTTATTTATTCAGTCATTAATAGCAATATATACATACTTAAAATTTGAAAGTGATTTTATAATTATATTGAAACACCACAGTATTGATGGAATACCTGTTCCTGACTTATCATTATCTTTAGAAACTAAAGGTTACGATTTATTCTTTAGAAATTTTATTCTAAAATATTATAATAATAGCAATTTAAATAATTACGCAAACGAACTACAATTTATATTAGGATATCACAAAAATGATAAATTTAAAAGATTGATAATAAATCATTACAATCAAGAATTTTTTAATAAAGTCCTAAATACAAGATTTTTTGGTTATAATGAAAGTTCATTCAATATTTTAGGAGAAAATTTTAAAACTAATTTTAAATCAATGTTTTACTACACGTTATTAAAACAAGATAATTCCACATTTCCGTATAAATGCGTGACATTTACATTTAATGGACGCATTGGCTATCAATCAAAGTTTACAAAACTGTCTCTCAATCGAAAATTTCTGGAAATATCATTAAATAAATTAAATAAAAGGATATTAAAATTCATTGATTTCAATATCATATCTGCATTACTTCACAGTTCATTTAACCAATTTTTGCCATCAATCAAAATTCACAGTCGATCTTTTTTATTTGATATTGAAGAGATACATGTATTTTTTACTGTAATATCAAAGACGTATTTGGAATATCCATATCAATCTAATTGTAACGATTATACAAATACTTTACAATATTATAATTCAAAATCATATGAACAGTGTTTACATAATTGCGAAAACAAATATTATCAAAAGTTTTATGGATGCAAAGTTATAAGTTATGTATTTCTTACTAATACTTATGAAAATTATAATAAAACTTTATGTCAATATAATCCATACAATTATTGCAGACGAAAATGTCCAAAAAATTGTAGAGATGATATTTTCTATAATACAATGACAATCGCAAAGAATAAGTACAATAATTCACCTAAAATTATTTATTACTTGGATTCAAAAAATCCATTATTTGTTTATAAGGAAACAGAATTATTCACTTTTGACAGTTTATTTAGTTATATCGGAGGTCTTTATGGAATATGGTTTGGAGTTTCCATTTATTCTGCCAAAAATTTATTTAATCAATTTAATTATTTTCTGTTAATAATTATTATCAACCATATAATAATTTTTATTTATAAAGTTTTACGTCTAATAAAAGGTAAATATAATTTTAAAATCACTCGATTAATTGAAAAACTAAGAATAAACTTTACTATAAATATTCATAATTTTTATTTGATTATAATAATAATAAATTCAATTTATAAATATTACAGTTATGTTTTTCATATGTTAAAAGACTTTTCCAATTTTTTCAGCTTTAATTTTGAATTCATTATTGAAAATAAAAAGTTTTCTATTAATGATTTATTGGACTGCTTCGAAGTATCTATTATTTTTCGTCAATATTATACGCATTCGGTGTCAGAGATTTCAAAATAGAATCACACTGTGGTATAAAAGTATATTTTTGGGCGTAAGTACAGCGCAGTCTAATATCGCTTAAGCATATTGTATCCTCAATTGATAATCAGCCAAATATTCTTTGAATGTTAATTTAATTATTTTACTTACAATATTTAATCATTGACTTTTATCACCAGCAGATGTATATTAATAAACTATTAATCCGAATATTGATACAAATTCAAAATTCAAAATTATAGCGTACTATAATTTATAATTATATCATAAATTATTGAAATTGCATAATATATTTTTATTTTTTACTACAATTGTCAATAAGTCATATATAAGGTGTTTTTTAGTTTAAAATAAGACAAGTACGATACCAGAGATAATTTTTATGCTATTTTTCTATTAATATACCACACCTTTATATTGTTTTAATAAACAAATTTAAATTATATTTTAAAAGTATTTATAACTATTAAACAAATGATAGAAAGCAAAAGCGAATTACAATTGAAATTAAAGTTGTAAAAGCAAAACACCTTTAGTTCATTTATAAATATAAATTAACATAATAAATGATTAAATAAATAAATGCGTAATTAAATGAATAAATAAATGTTTGAATTTATATCGAAAGTTGCAGCTCATAAACTCAACTATTTTTAGTCAAAGTACAGCTCAGCACAGATTAATTGGCGCTGAATAATTATTTAGCTCATCTCAAACAAATTATTATTATTATATTTTAAACTTTTTAAGACAGTATTTTTGTTTTTATTATTATTATTTGGAGCTTTCGGAGAGCACTCTCTCCATCATCAGCAAATTTTTAACTGATTTCGCATACAT
>JAQGAW010004613.1:0-10667 GCA_034698025.1 Phthiracarus crinitus | reverse complement strand
ACAATATAAATAAGGTTATCTTATATATTGTTTTCACTGCTTAGGCCTAACAATAGCTAAAATTTATTGCTATAAAAATATTGTTATTTAGCGCAAGAAATAAGAGCGATATGCAATGATATAAATTAAAGGTTTATTTAAACAATAAGAGATAAAAGATAAGAGATAAACATTATATCTGGATTAATGGATGACAAAAATTGATTGGGGTGGGCTAGTTAAAAACAAGAAAGAGAATGAACATTCATAATAAGCTCACTTTGTTTTATATTTTAAGTTAATTCAGAAGTATAGTCAAATTTTGTATGTATTAAATATTTTGGCATTTAAATTATTTATTCTATTGTTGCATAACTATATTTTATTTTTGTTTTTATGCAGTTATTACTTTTACTAAATATTGTTTTAGTGAAAACTTAATAGATTTATAATATATTGTTGTAAATAGTACTTCAGTGAGTGTATTGAAACGTTTGATTCAGTCATATTTTAGATATCATTGAGTAGTAACATCAAACAAATTGTTAGCAGACACTAAGAGAATCAAATAAACGCGTGTAATCAGTATTATATAAGTGAATATTTTTTTGTGTGCCACTAATTATTACCCGAATTAGTTTAAACAATTTTATTTTTCCTCGAAATTTTAATTTTAAAGCAATTTTTATTGTATATTTTTAGTCCACAATAATCCATTTTAAAGTCATTTCTTGCCCATTTTTAGCCTTTTTCAATCATTATTTTGGTCATTTTTGGTATTTTTAAAGCCATATTTAGGCAATTTTTGTCCGTTTTGAAGCCATTTTTAGTTAATATTAAGCCTATTTTTAGGCGTTAATTCAGAAATCCCTTAATAAATATAAAGAACCGTCTACATACAGACATGACAAATCCAATAGCTCCTTTGGACAAAGAGAGCTAAAAATTTTGAAAATAATAAATTAATATCAATTTTATTCAATATAAATGAAAATTATTTAAGCAATTATTAAACAATTTTAAAATGTTTTCTACTCGACCTGACCAGACAACACACGATTATCAAAATATTTTTTAAATTCTACTAAATTTGTTAAATTTTCTAAAAATTAGAATAGATAGTAAAATATACTTTAAAATAGAAATTTATATTAGATAATTTACTATGATTTAAATAATACGGTATAAGAATGTTTTCTTTTAAAAATTTGTAAAAATTTTATAAGTTTATGTATAAATCTATGTTTTATTAGTTTGTCGGGTTTTCTTCTAAAAATTTAAAAAACCCGACCCGAACAGTTTTAAACACAAACCCGACATTTCGGGTACCCGTTTATTAGTCTACAGATAATATTGTATTGTAATGTCAAAGACTTGTTCATTGGTTTCATAATTGAATTAAATATTTACTCTCAATTAGTGATGAGAGCTGGAGCTGAGCTGAAATTCAGCTCTTGTTTTAGAGCTGAAAAAATAAGCTCAGCTCACAAATGATCAGCTCAAGCTCAGATCAGCTTTCAGCTCAAGCTAGATATATAGACTTTTTTGAGCTGACTATTGTGCTTTTTAAAGTATTTTTTTGTTTCCTGTTGAATAATGCATATAAATATGACTCAAAATCCAAAAAAGATTGAATAAATAAATTAGTCATTATAATATTATTGTAATGTTTAGAAACAAATAATAAGAGCTCAATACTAATAGGAGCTGAATACTAAATCAGCTCAGATCTAAATATTTTTTATTAAATCAGCTCAACTATAGCTCAGGTTTTCGTACTGATTCTCATCACTAATCTCAATGTTATAATCTGCGATGCATTCAAATAAATAATTTATACAATAATACATCATTCAGAATATTTTTTAATTTTGTTGTTTGAGTTCATTTTAAAGTTTTATTAAATTTAAATACCGCTTGTATTGCTAAGAACGCGTAAGACAGTCTGTTCTGTTGAAAAGTTTTTCATTTACAATAAACAAGGTTTGTACTAACATAAGAAAATGTACATATTAATTATAATGACGAATTTTTTAATAAATGTTCAAAATGACCACCATTTAAATCAAAGCAAAGTTTAACGCGGCGAACCATATTATTTGAAACATTTATTAATGTTTCAAGTGTAATGTTTTTAATTTCAGTTGTAATTTTTTCTTTTAATTCTTCAATAGTTTTTGGCTTTTCGATATATACTTTATTTTTTATATATCCCCAAAGAAAAAAGTCTGGACATGTTAAATCCGGTAATCTTGGAGGCCATTCAGCTAATGCATTTAGTAAAGATGTTTTTTTAGAAATAATTCTATTATCAAAAGTTTTATTTAAAAATGCACTTGTTATGTGTGAGGTATGAGCTGGTGCACCATCTTGCTGAAATATTGAAACTTTTTGAAGTGGTAATGGAATGCTATTTAAAAATATTTTTAAAATTCTTAAATATTCATTCGTATTTATAGTTTTACTAAAAAATATAGGTCCAATAATTGCTGTTTTTGAAATTGCGCACCACACTCCAATTTTTTTTGGATGCAAGGTTTTAGTAATAATTTCATTTGGATTTTGTTCGCTCCAATTTCTACTAGTAACCACATTACCATCTAATTGAAACCAAGCTTCATCCGTAAAAAAAGTTTTATTAAGCACATTTTCTTCTTTAATAAAGTTTAAAAACCATTCAAAAAACTTTTTTCTTTTGGGAAAATCAGAATCTTTAAGCTCTTGCACAATTTTATATTTATAAGCTTTAATTTTTAATAATTTTGCAGCACGTTGACAAGTAGACTTTGTTATTAATAATTGTTGAGATCTTTTAGATAGTGATTTTTTTGGGCTAGTTTTGAAGTTTTGTTTAATTTCATTCAATTTTATTTCAGTTAAAACACTTTTCTTACGGGTTTTAACACTCACATCACACACACTACCAGTTTTTTTGTATTTTTCTAATAATCTTACAAATGATGATTTATGTGGAACTTTTACATTAGGAAATCTTAATATAAATTTTTCAATGCATTTGTCATATATATTTTTTAATACTTTGTAATTTTCATAATAAGTAATAACTATAAACATACGTTGTTCTATTGTGTAACGCATATTAATATTAAAAACTTAATTTTTTTTAAAATAATCACAATTGATAAATATTTTATAAACACAAAAACTAAGACATACATACTAACAGAATGTATACACTAATAAAATGAAAATTTCAATTGAAACTTAATACGGAACTAAGGATTAAGAGCTAATCAGGTCATGAATGTTAATCTAAACCTTGTGATATTTATATGCATATATATTCACAACTTTTCATCTGAACAGACTGTCTTACGCGTTCTTAGCAATACAAGCGGTATATTTTAAACAGATGTGAAATACTCGAAAATTGAAACTATAATTCTTTTATCTATTCTCTAAACTAACTAATTTATACATTAAATTATTTTACTACTAGATTTAAAGCCCACCTTCAGCGGGGAAATAGTGTTTAATTAGTAATTTAATTGGTTCGCAACGCTCACATTAATAGACTGCCACGTTTTAATTTGTTACTATTTTCCCCGTCGTATGCGGGCTTAAACTCTAGTAATATATAAATAGTAAATTTTAGCATGACTTTAATGTATAAGCGAAAAGTGTATCTTTTATTATTACTTTCTCGAATATTTTAGTTTAATTAATTGGATAAATGCCAGAATTTTATTGAATAAGTTAAACAGCTGTTTAAACAATAAATTTTCATTGTATTGTTAGCAGTTTCGGTTCGATTTTTATTTCATAAGAAAACAGCGGCTTTAATCGCCAATAAAATTTTATATGATATTTTTCAATTTTTATGAAAATCACCTAAAAATGATTCTATTGATTTAAAATCATAATATTTCGTACTCTTATTAATAAAAATACATAATTCAAACTCTAAAGTAGCATATTTTACATTTATATTTACATTAGTATATTATTGTAATTACTCATGTATTGAATCATTCTTACATAATTAAATATTACGATTTTTTAATAAGGATATTATATGTTAACATAAATTATCTCCATTAAAATGTATGCAGTTTTAATAATAAAAATTGGTTTAAACAATGATTTAATTAAATCTATTATATCTGTTGATTTAACCGCGGTTTTGTGGTTTTGGTTTATATTTTTAAAGAACCAAAACTGTTTGTTTCGGTTTGTCAAAAATCCAACCATGAATTTACCGAAAGTACTGAAAACAAGCAAATAGCTTGTGAACACATTAATGCAAAAAAAATAATTATAGTAATAATTGATGTATTATTGCATAAATTATTTATTTGAAATGCATCGCATATTATAAAATTGAGAGTATATATTTAATGCAATTATGAAACCAATGTACAAGTCTGTGACATTACAATACAATATAGTCCGTCAAAACAGAAATAAAAGCTTATGTTATAAGAATTAGATAACAGAAAAAGTTTGTATCTGTCTATGAAATACATATGAATTTGGAATAAAACTTGAATGACCCTTCGGTTTAATTTTCAAAAACAGTTATTTACATATTTTATTTAATAATGCAAAACAAACAGAATGTGTACAAAATATACGAATCATTATGTTATGAAATAGAGATGGGCGCGGATGCGGATGAAAGCAGATGCGGATGAGCATGCTTACGAATTTTAACCATATTTTGCGCTCGGGTTATTGTTAAATGATTTATCCGCGGATTATCCGCATTTATCCGCTTTTGATTTTTTAATAGCTTTAATCAAAACAAATGACAATATAATTCATTTATTTCCATTTCAAATAATTAATAAGTCTAATTACATTATTTTAGCAATATATTAATAATTTGACATTGTTTAGTTTTATCGAAACAGATATTAAAAATTTTAAAATTCAGAAAATATTTATTTATTTGAGTATGACTGAAGTTGCCATTAAAGTAAAAATATGCGGATATTCACGGATTATCCGCTGCGGATAGTGGATTGTTGAAAAATTTGTTATAGCGGGTGCGGATCGGGTCGGATATCAATGAAAATTATGCGGATGACAGCGAGCGGATAAACTTAATTGTAGAATTTTGCGATGAATGCGGATAGAAGTTTTTTGTATCTGCGCCCACCTCTAATTGATAGTAAAGCTTTTGGATACTTCAAATTTATTTAAAACTGCTTAATCATTTTAGGAACCACAAACCCTAGCTATTTTTAGATTAAAACGCAATCGCAATCGCATATGTAATTCCGGCAAACCTCTTATTTTTTTTTTGAATTATTTAACAGATTGTATAATTCACTTTATGGATTAAAGTCTATTGCTTTTATATTTAAATAATTTAGATATAACATAATATTTTTACAATAAATTTTAATTATTTTTACTCAACAGTATAACATATTAATTTTAAATTTTTTTCAACAAATATTATTGAAAAACATAATGTTTGGCGGTTTGGCATTTTCAGCGAGATTTTTCTTAAAACTCTAAACAGTCAAAAACTTCTAAATTCTAACATTAAAAAATAACAGTCTAGAATAAAACAAACGATTATATCTAATCACTAAAAGTTTTTCTTGATAATAACAGTTTTCTTTATTTATAATAAATATGATTTTAATTTGTAAAACATAACATAATTTATATTTAGGTATCAATAAACAATAAGAACGATGTCCCAGAGCCGCAAAAAATTGAAATTCCATCCTCTGGACCCATAACTTGGGACAGGTTTAAGAGCATATCTTGCGTTTTCAGCCATTGTATGGCACTTACATCAGAAAATTGTCTAATACAATGGGGCAGTAATTCTCATGGCCAGATCGGTAATGGCAAAACAAGTTCAATAGAAAGTTTTGGAAAATTTTAAGCAAAATTCAATTTAAAATGTTTTTTTATACTTTCATGGATTGAGATTTACTTTTTGAAACACTTTGTAATTTTGAAGCGTTTAAGTCATTCGATTTAAAACGAAATATTTTGCATTATAAATAAAATTTTCAAATGAAAAAATTCTAAAAATATTCCAAACAAGGGTTAAAAATCCACATCCAAAAACAATTCAATTTTATTCGATACTTTTTCAATAAATTCTATTTTTCAGAACATTTTTGAATTAGTCATCATTATGTGTTTTAAATTTGTTTGAAATAGTTAATTAACTCATACATATTAAATTCCGAAAGTTTTAATTAGATAGAAAAAAGTCGGATTTCCAAAAAAGTAGAGACTGTTTATGACTAATAAAGCTAAGTATTTAAAATTACTTTATTTTATTTTAAACGATTGCAATTTTGATGGTTGAATTAACGTTTAATGTGTTACTTTAGTATGTATGTTATTGAGGTTAATTTTAAAAAATTATTCAAAAAACCTTTTAATAAATAAAGTATTAAATGTGAAAATCAAAATATTATTATTTAAATCTGATGAGATGTATTTTAATCGATTTTAAAAATTTTTTAAGGATTTTTGGTAAATATTGCTTTTTAGTAACTTTTTTGAACTTTCATTCTAACGATTAACAAACGATACACGTTTTTAACGATTTCCGCTGACTTATTAATATGAGTTATTACGTATGTTCTCAAAAGAATTACTTTCAAACCGAGTGGCAATAATTTATTTGCCTCTTCTGCCACATGTTTGACACTTGATTGATTCCTTCCAGTGATCATAACACTCGCCCCAACACTCGAGAATAGTTTTGCAGTTCCCTCTCCAATACCAGAACTCAAACCCGTAACTAATACTACTTTTCCCGTGAAATTTCTTGAATTTCTTAACTCATCATAAATATCCGCCGTAACAGTATTAAACATAAATCTTAAAAGTAAAATAATCTAAGAAAAATTTTTTTTTGAATTATTAAATATTATTACTAAGGCTTTGAAAATCGTTAATTAACGAATGTTTTAAAATTGAATAATTTTAATTTAAAACAAATTAAGAGGTCCCAATAGACCCAAATATCTGAAATTTAAGTAAACAAATTAAACGAATCAAACGATTTTTAAAATATCTAACGATTTAAATAATTTTAAACGATTTTTTGAATTTGATTATTTTTTAAAAGTAAACTTAATTTAGGCATAAATTTATTATTTAAGTAAGATACATACATAATTTAATTCATTTTTTGAGCAATTTTACTGTAAAGGAAAAAATTAAGTATGAATTTTGTTTAAGTTCACATCAAAAATAAATTTATGAAGTAAAAAACTATTTTTTGTAATAAGTAAAAAATTATAAAGAGAAAAAACTTATTAATTAATAACTATTTAAGCTTAATAATTAATTTTTACAACTAAACATAAAATTTTTTCAAACTAACTTTTAAACGATTTTGTACCCTTTTTCCTAACATTTTCAAAGTCTTAATTATTACAAATATTGTTTCAGTTCATTCGCTTAAAACCTAAACTTAGTAAATATTAATTGCAAATTATTAGTGATTGAATATTGTTTATATACCACTACTTAATAAGATATGCTTACTGACAGCCATAATTGATAGAATGTGCTTTATTTGTCTTATATGTGCTCAAATATATCTAGAATCGTAATTAGATATCTACTTTAGGCACTCTTGTTTATACGAAAAACATTTAATCTTTTATTTCAGACAATAAATGACAGCAAACACAGGTATACTGTAGAATGCACTTAACGATTTGATGTGTACTCTTTCAAAAAATGAATTTGACTTTATTATTATCAAACCCAGATTATTATTATCAGACTTTAAGTATAACTTTTTGATCAGTTGATCCATAACTTTTTGTGGATTACTAGATCCAACTAAAACATATATTTAGAAAAATAAAATATTCATAACTTAATCTGACTTGAATTACATTAAGTTTTTATATGAGCATTTGTTTATTTAAAAAATTGTTTGGATCTAATCAAATAATTTATTTTTATTATAGAATAAATGAGTTTCTATAATGTTAATAAATAAAATAGCATTTATTAAGACATTTGCATAATAAATAATCTTTAGTTATATTTATTAATATGTAACATAAAAAAATCTTACCGATATAGACATTGATAATATATTGACGGAACAAAATTTTATTTTATTATACATTATACATGTATCTTAAATTTTTTTAAATGCATTATATATTCTTTCAAATAATAAATAAAGTAAAAAAAGAGAAACGATATTGAAATTTTAATTATTTTAAAATTATTGGCATTGATTTTTTAAAGATTTTATAATTATTATAAACTTAAAGCCAATTAGAGTTAATTTTAACCCAAAACGGTTGCGGCTAAGTTAGCGGCTAAGTTATACTTAATGCCACCATCGATGTCAAAAATTGCACCCGTTATGTATTGCGCGTCATTCGATGCTAAAAAAGCAATTCCTTTTGCAATATCGATAGGCTGTCCTACTCTTTTTAGTGGTACTATCGATTCCAAACGCTTAATTACATCTTCAGTCAAACGTCCAGCATTATTTTGGACAATACCAACACTATAAAACAAATATAATGATTATAATCACATATGCGTTTAATTTATAGGAATGTTTAGTGTTTTGCTTATAATCAACATATAAATTAATTTACGAAATAGCGTTGACGCGAATACCATAACTTCCCAATTCCACTGCTAAGACCTTTGTTAACATATCAACCGATGCTTTGGCCAGCGAGTATGTCAGAAATCCTAACTCCTATAAAATAATATACATTATGGATTTTTTAAAAGCTGTTATGTTTATAATGGATAAGAATTAATTCAATCAATAAATAAATTAAATTATTTAAAACCAAAGCGTTAGATTAAAACAGATTTTAAAAATTCATATAAGCATTAATTTAAATACCGGTTTTTCGGACAAAATAGCTGATATATTAATTATAGTTCCTTTTGATTTTTGAAGATAAGGTAACGATAAATGTATTAAATGCAGTGATGCTCTCACATCAACTTTAAATGAATTATCAAATTTCGTCAAAATATCGGAATCGTTGATAAAAGCAAACTCAAGAACACCAGCATTATTAACCAACACATCTATTCTTCCAAATTCATTGATTGTGGCATTAATCAAATGTATGTGATCTTCTTCTTTAGTCAAATCTGCCACCACTTCAAGAGGCTATTGATATAAATTAAAAGTTTTCAATAAAAATATAAAGAACTTATAGGTTAGTAGTACTAACTTAGTACAAACTTACGCGACAAATATTTTAATATAAGATAGATAACTAAAGTATGTTATGTTATTAACAAATTATTAGATTTATTTTTGAAAAAGTAAACTAATAATTTAAAATTTTTGTCAATTTCAACATTAACTTCAAGCCATGTGGAGATAATTTTTGGGTTTCTTCTGCCACACGTTTTATTATAGTTTGATTCCTTCCAATGATCATAAAACTCTCTCCAAGACTAAAGAATAGTTTAACAGTTCCCTCCCCAATACTCGAGCCCGTAACTAATACTACTTTACCCGTAAAATCTCTTGAATTTTTTACGTCATCATAAATATCTGCAGTTACAGTAATGAATAGAAAACTTAAAAATAATAAATTTCTTGAAATAATTCTTTTGAATTATTAGATATTATTCTTTTTGCTAGAATACTTGAAAACAGTTAAATATAAATAAAATAAGATCGAAACGGTCGTAAAATCTGAATTTTTATTTTTAAATTAAGATTGTTTTTGGTCGCTCACTCTTTTCTATCGCTCTCTCGCTCTCATTATTTTCGTTATGTTTTATTTATTTATATTAAATCGTTATAATTTTATGTTTTGCAAATAATCTAGTTGATTATTTAAATCGGCATATGCCACGCAGAAATTGGGAATATGACATTCTCATTCTTTGTAATTTAAATCAATAACTGTAAAAACTTAATTAACGCGGAATATTCCTCAATTTTATATTAAATAGTTTTATATTAAGATAGTTTTTGGTCGTTTGATCTCTTCAATTGTTCACTCCTATCATTACCGTTAAGTTTCTAACTTTGAAATTTTTTCGAGATTTTGTTAGTAAGAAAGTTGTTTATTTAAATCGGCATATACCACTTTTAAATTTGGATTAGCCCATCCTTATTCATTTTAATTTAAATTAATCGTTATAAAAATATAATTATTATAAGGAATGAGAATTATTTTTGTTTAAAAAATGAATTTTTTGAAGATAGGAGTCCTTTTTTGAAAATATTTTTGAAGATAGGAGTCTTTTTTGAAAATATTTTTGAAGATAGGAGTCTTTTTTGAAAAAAATTCCCTTAATTAATATAAAGAAAAAACCCCTTAATAAATATAAAGAATCGGAAAATCCCTTAATAAATAAAAAGAGTGCACACACGGACGGACAGACATACCCAAATCCATATATCTAAAAAGTAAGATAAAAAATTTTTACTTTCTATTGATTGACGAATTTTAGTTTATATACTATTAAATAAGATATTAATTATGATAACTTAAGTTTAGCTTAATTGCTTTACGGTAATCCTTTAACTTACCGCAAGTTTGCATCATCTATTTATCAAATCTATTTTTTCCCTCTTATGCCTGTAAGAACATTTAATCTAATGTTCTATGCTTTTAGACAATTATTGTCTGTAATGGTTATCACTAGGGAAGTGAAAATCGTTTGATAAAATAGTGCAAAATCGTTTGTTAATCGTTTGCAAAAAATTCAAAAATCGTTCA
>JAQGAW010004612.1:0-10668 GCA_034698025.1 Phthiracarus crinitus | reverse complement strand
ACTTCACATCATAAATAATTATATTTAATGCTTAAAACAATCATTATTTATTCATTCATTGTTTTATACGACTTTAGATATTATTTATTATTGTTTATTTTAAGTTTAGTGTTCTGATATGAAATGGGAGACCTATGCCCTTTGGTCCTACATCTGGCTCGGGCTTTAAAATTTTCATGATTTCGCTGTCTAATCGGTACATAATAAATTTTAATAAGTAGGTTTTTAATAGTTTAGGAGTTTAATAACAATAATATTTACATATGCCATTGGATAAATTTTATTATATCTATAATGTCAAATTTTAAATAAATAAATAGAATTAATGTTTTTATTATTAAATAAATATGATCTAAAGTTCCAAAATATTTATAATTTACAATCGTTACAAATTGATAGTTGTTTTGAAAACAATAATTACATTAAATAAATAAAATTAATTAAAATGATTTGAAAACGGCAAAAATTTTTAAAACAATTTACGTCACATTCACAAATGAACTATTGACATTCACATTCAAAAAATTTACAGAACTAGTCTTTAAATAAATAGTTTGCAAGATATCAAATCCCTGTAATAATATAAAGAATAGATGGAATCACTTTATTAATGCAAATAATGCCCACGTACAGACAGACAGACCATTAATTTAAATACCCAACCATTAAGTTATTAATGAAAAATTTTAAAGGAAAACTCAATTCAAACCTTTCACTGCATAAATTCATGACTAGCTAATAAAATTTTACAGTTTAGATCAATTTCGTGGCTCGTATTAAAATAATCTTTTAAACAAATAATGTAATAATTTTTATAGAATGCAGATTTAAATTAAAGATAGTGGTTCTTCGACCCGACCCGAACCGCCATATCTTAAATTTAACTCGAATAGAAACGATAAATTTGAAGAACTACTCTAACCAAACCGTTAAAATACCTGATAACCCGAAAACACGACAATTAACACATAAAATTTGTAAAAAAGTTTAATAATCGAATAACAAAAATTCTATAAAAAATAATGAAATCTATGAGTTTACTATTCTTTTTAAAACTACTAATATATTAATAATTAAAATGTTTAATATATAAGATGCATATAAGATTCTTATTTGACGTTTAATAAAGTCAAAATTTACATATAATTCTTTAAATTTTCATGCTAAAAGTTGATAATCGGGTTTTCGGGTTAACTGATAAGAAGTTTATTCAACCGGTACCGAACCAAGTAATGATAAATAGTAACCGGAACCGAAAAATAGATAATTCAGTTTAAACTTCAAAACAAAAATATTAATATTCGGTTGAAGCTTATATTAATAAAGACAGTAATGCTCCTAAATAATAAATAGGGATGGCAAAAAGCTCAATTATACCGAGCTTGAGCTTAAGCTTGACCAGCTCAAGCTCATAAAAGCCAGAGCTTGAGCTTGAGCTTATTATTTTTAACCTGAGCTTGAGCTAGAGCTTCAGAAAAATATGGTGAGCTTGAGCTTGAGCTTAGAGCTTATAAAAAAATATTTTCCTTTACATATTTTGCCAAATTATATTATATAACAAAATTAAATACAAATATATGCCTAAATTAAGTTTCAATATATACAAAATTTATGGCATACAATTAGTTATATGCAAATATACGAAAATAATTTAAAATAAGATACAAAACACATAATTGTTTTTGTTAGATTAAATGCTTAATAAGCTCAATAAGCTCGATACCCTGAGCTTCGAGCTTGAGCTTAATTTTACAAGCTCAACTTACACTGAGCTTGTAGCTTGAGCTTCAAGCTCCTGAACATAAAAAAATCGAGCTTCAAGCTCAGCTCAGCTCAAGCTAGCTTAAGCTCACCCTGAGCTTTTTGCCATCCCTAATCATTAGATTAGACATACAGGACGACTGAAAATTAACGCATTCAATAAATATTTGGAAACATTATATACAGTTTTCTGTACAATAACAAGCAATGATCGAAACTGTCATAGAAATCTGAATGTATGTTAAATTTTGTTAGTGTTTTGTTAATTTAGCTCCATTTCATTTATATGAGATTTTTTTTGAAAAACTTTAATTTATGCCATCGGATATATTCAAAATGTACTACAATTTTAAGTATACTTAAATCTAAGTTTTAAAACAAACATGTAAAAGAAGATATATAAAACACGTTCATATCGGAATATTTCTCTTTAAAAAGGAGTTGTATTTAACAAATAATCCTAAATATTAAAAAATAGTTTTATAACGCTTTGAAATTTTTTTTATTTCTCTTTTTAATTTTTACGCATTTGACTATAAATATTGGATGTTTTTTATTAATAAAAATATTTGGCATCATGCCATTCGAAAAACAATATCTTCATTAATATTGCGATTATCATTATTATAATAAAATGACGGATGGACAGATGATATAATAAGTAGAGACGAAAAATTCAGGAAAACTGACTATATTCGGGTATGAAAAAGGAAATACTTAAGAAATTCAGGAAAATTCAGGATAATTCGACAACGAATGAATAAAATTAGTTTCAAGCAAATTTCTAGCGTTGATTAATTGAAGAAAATTTCAGGAGTTTTCAGGAGAAAAATCTGTAAAATTCAGGATTTTCAAGAACAAAAAATAGGTCACAAAATAATCATTTTTGTGTAAGTCGTTTACATATTTTATTGTATTAATTGTAATTATGTTCTGCAAAAAAGAAGTATTTTCCTGAATTTCACGTCTCTAATCATAAGCGATAAAACTTATTCTTCCTCGTATATCCTTCGCTTTTCAGATTCTTTACTATTTTTTTTGAGATTATGTCGAATCTATTATCAAGTTTTAATTGAGTTAATTATGCAAAGATATTTTACTAAAAGAATTATTTGCTACAAAAGTTTTAAAAATATGCAGTGTTATTTCATTTCTTTTATTGTTCTACTGATAGCAAAATAAAATGTATAAAATTTGGATCTTTTATTCCAACTAAAGTTAAATCTCAAATTAAGAATGTGTTTTGCAAAATTTAATCGAATTCCTAATCTTAAAGAATAAAAATATTTGACTAAAACTAATTGCTAAATTAAAATAAAATATTCAATATTTTTTTGTTTGTGCAATACAACAGAATTACCATAACAATTATATTGTGTCTAAAATTTAAAATCAGAGAAAAATTCAAAGCGTTATTATATATTCTATTTTATTTTGTTTGCCAATGTTAGTCATTGATATTTTATAATATTTCAAAAATAATATATACAAATAGAAACGCAAGTTTATAATGATAATACCCTTTAGATATTTTATATTCTTTAGATATTTCTTATTTTTAGAATTTGTACAGAACTGCATAATTTATACATACGGTATCTCTATTTACGGTATGTTGTAAATTGATTGCAATATTGAATGGTTTATAAATTCTATTTTTTAGGTGTTTATATCAGTTAACAACTTTACTATCTATTTACAGTATTTTTTAGAGTGTATCAGATAAACTATATATGATTTGGCTTTAGAAAACAATACAGTATGAGCACAATTGTTTGAACAGAAGAGCTGAATTTATTGTTAATGAATGAAACAATGAAAGCCTCATTTGAGATCTTATTTATTGCTGACATTCGCTAATTGTTATTATTTTTTGTTTTTATGTCACGTGTATAATAGAAAATATCACATAATTAACTTATGATAACTTATTTTTTTTTCGTTTCTCATACGTAAATACAAGAATTCACGCTATCTTGCGCTTAATCTCCAAATGTTTTTTTTAGCAAATTAAAAAACAAAACTTACTGTATTTGCGCAAAACTTCATTAAATATTGAACTGATTTCTGTAACAAAAGAAAAGGTTTCATAGCACGTTAAGACCATGTGAGGTGTATTATTGACAATTATATATATAACAATTTGTTGATATTTTAATAATCTTTTTTTATTATTTAACTAGTACTGCAACAATGAAATATTAGATAAAAACTAGACTCCCAAACGGGCCCCGACGATTTCCTCAGCCGGGCCGCGCTGGGCTCGGGCCTAAAACTATAAAATGTCGGGCCGGGAATTGATTTAAATATTTTAAGGCCCGATCCACCCTTTAAATTAAAGTTTTTTCTAATAATTTTCATCTTTTCGTGTATAAACGAAGTTGATGTTAAGCTAATATATTAATATCATTAAAATAACTATGTATATAAAACTTTAAAAGTACAATTTTTATCATTTATTTAAGAAAATATCTTAAATATCGAGCGTAAAACAATTAATTTTGTTTATAAAGCGCCCGTTATGTTTGTCGGGCCGAATCGGGCCGGGCTTTGCGTTTTTTAAAAATAATCGGGCTCGGGTCGGACCGGGCCTCAACATGTCGGGCCGATGTCGGGCTCGGGCCTAAAAATTTTCACGATTTGGGAGTCTAGTGTGTATGTAGACGCACTAGCTCGACCATAGTAATCAGCACGTATTTTAAAATTGTTTTCTGTATATCTATTGAGGGATTTATGAACTATGTCCTAATAATAAGCTTAAAATGAACTATACATATCTTAAAACCTACCAAAAATGGCTTTAAAATGGCCAAAAATGGATAAAAATTAAATATATATGGGCTTATAATGGGACAAAAATAGGTCTTAAAAGACTAAAAATGTACTTTATATTAGTTAAAAATGGCTTTAAAATATTAAAATTTAGCTTTAAAATCTATTAAACAATAAAAAAAATAAGATAAAAATCGGTGAAATATTGTTTAAAATAACATTATTAAAACTATTTCGAGTTAAAACCAATCACACGAGTAATTATATTCACTTATCTAATACTTTTTAGTATCCGTTTAACAACAATTTATTTTGACTCTACGAAAGCTAAAAGACAACTTAATCAAAAATCTTAAAACACTTACAGAATAACAGTTTACAACAATATAATTTAAAGCTATAAATTATTTCCTATAAAACAATATATAGTCAAAGTACTAAATGCTTAAAAACAAAACAAAATATTGTTGTCAAACAATATAAGCTATAATTAAAATGTAAAACAAGATCGAAACGGTCGTAAAATCTGACTTTAGGGTTTGGTGATTAATTATTTGTTTGTATTTTTTCTTATAATTAGACATATGCCACAATTGACTGTAATCAGACCGACATATGACACAAAATCTATAATGTACTGTAATCAGACAGCAATATTCCACAAATTCTATAATGTACTGTATCGGACCGGCATATGCCACAAATTCTATATTGTACTGTAATCGGACAGACATATGCAACAAATTCTATATTGTACTGTAATCGGACAGACATATGCAACAAATTCTATATTGTACTGTAATCGGACCGGTATATTCGACTCCGCATAACGGTATTTGATGATTAAGAAAATACTTACATAATAAATTAACCAAAGTTTATAGAATACATAAAATATTTATTTAACTAGATATAAAATTTTTCATCCATGTATTTAAATGTCTTTGTCTTTTAATTTAGCTCAAACCAAAGTAATTTATGATAGGAAAAGTAAGAGTCATAGTAAAACACTTATGTGTATATTTTGTGAAGGAAAACCAAATCTAAACTTGTATAGCCATTTGTTGTAATATCTATGTTTTTTCGAAAGAATCTTTTCGATTGTAAATGAGTCATTAGAATTTATCCAGGATTTTTAATTACAACAACAGTAAATTCTTTTTAATTACTTTTTCGTTATCCAGTTTATCTAAACAAATATAGATGTTAGTAATGAGTATATTAACATTATTTCTTGGTGAAGAATAGACTAATAAAATATAGATATCTTTAAGTTCGAAACCAATGCATTCGAAATGTCCATTATTGTTGATGACTGAGTATTAAAATGAACTTTGTCCAATAGATTTGGTATAGACAACACTGCCTGATGCTTTACAATTATTCGATGACTTTATACTTGATAATATCTTGAAGTTTGGAAATTTAAAGCTTTCAAATTGCGATAGACATTCGACAAATAACATCATATCAGCGCAAGTATAGTTTGGATCGGATAGAATATCATAATAATTTTTTCCAATTGATTGCAATTTTGATAGATTATACTGGTAAAATAAATTGATTAAAAGGGATATACAAATGATAAAGTAGTTGTGATCCGTAATCGCGTTAATTCATTTTCAACTAATATTACTGTTGTAGTTTCACTTGGTTGTTCAAAAGTTCCATCAATAAATAAACCTTCATATTATCGCGCTCTGCATATTGAAAGCGGAACATAACATACGTTTTTACAATTTGACAACTACATTGTCAAAGCTTTGACCTTGTGCCTTGCAAATTGTTGTTGCATCATGTGGCACCAATGGATATTGGGTTCGACGTACGCGTACATTCTGGTTTCGCATTGGCAGTAAAGTCGGAGTTGCATCATAGTTACATCTGTTTGATAAAGCACTAAATTTACTTCTTGTGTTCGAAACAATATTATTGTCAAAAATTTCAATCCAAACTAGAATTGGTTTATCAAATATGCATTAATTTTTTCGAATAATACCGTTGGCACCGTTAACCAGTCCATCTTCAACATTAACGTTTACAGTTACCATGTAAATTGTGCTCTCTTTAAAAATTATGGATGCTGGCAAACCAAGAGTTTTAGTACTGTGAATATTTTTTACAGTATTTATTGTATTGTTTTTAACATCCATTGAGACGTTATCGGACCAACATATTCCATAAAAATCTATAATATACTGTTATCGGAACGGCATATGCCACAAATAAATCTATAATGTACAGTAATCGGACAAGTATTTGCCTACTATCGGCATAAAGAATTTATCCTTTTTATCCCTTTAAATTACATTTTTATCATATTTTAAGCCATTTTTTGCCTTTTTTACAGTCTTTAAAGACTGCATTCTAGCCTTTTTACACCCATTTTGAAGCATTGTTTTGTTTTAATTAAGCCTCTTTTTAGCTTTTAATTGAAAAATCTTTTAATAAATATAAAGAATTGGAAAATCACTTTATAAATATAGGAGTCTTTTTTTGAAGATAGGAGACTCTTTTTGATAAAAATCCCTTAATTAATATTAAGAAAAATTTCGTTAATAAATATTAAGGTGCACACAAAGACAGACAGACGAAGGCAAATCCATATATCTGATTTTTGCAGTCAGATAAAAATATTTAATACGCATATATTTGGAATAAACTATTAAATTAACTCAGATTATAATACAGAGTGAGATTAATAACACGGATGGCATTAGAAAGAGCACAATAATGATAAAAATATTAATGAATTTAGTATTTTGGGATAAGATTTTCTCGTTTAGCGTATGCCTATGTAAAGCCCAATAATCAGTTTCAATGTTATGTAAATGCATATGGTATCATGGGATAATATTGTGTGAGGTTTTCCCGCTTATATTAATAAACATGACTGTATAAAACAAAGCAATAGTGATACAAATATAAATGAAAGTAGTATTTTGGGATAAAAGTTTCTTGTATAGTTTCTTATATAGTTTTTAGCGAATGACAATATAAAGTCTTATAATCTGTTTTTTTGGTTGTGTAAATGCTAATAGTATTATGGGATAAATATTTATCAATGTTTCCCGCTAAAATTATTACGCATATTGCATTCGCGTATACTCTAATATTTTGTCAAATAAATCTTATTTAGTATTTTGGGATAAATTGTCTCTCTAAGTTCCGGCAATAATGTGTAGCGCTAAACGTAAACTTCAAGTGCTATTTAGTATTTTATGATAATATATGAAGTATTATGGGATAAAAATTTATCACACTTTCCCGCTAAAATAATTACGCATAATGCATTCACATAAACTCGAATACTTTGTTATACTAATTGAATTTTGTATTTTGGGATAAAAAGCTAATAATTATTCCCGCAAAATTTATGGCATATGATTGGTAAACCTTAACTGCATTTTTTGTGTTTTAATGAAAATATATGTAGTATTATGGGATAAAAACTAAAAATTATCAATGATTTTAATATATGTGAATTTTGTCTAAAATTTTTAAAATTAAAATTTATATTTTCAAACGATTTCTAAAACGTTTATTTATTTATAAAACATTAAATTCAAAATAAATTTAATATTTTATATTGATTTATAAATAAAAATCTTATGCTAACAATAGTTATTTATTTGTTCTTAAAGTAAAATATTAAATAAAATATGTTCAATCAGTTGAATGAATGTTTTTTTCTTTATTATGGATATTATATATTTTATACATAATATAAATATATATTACTTATATTTAAGTTTCTCTGCAAAAATTAAATGAAATAACATTAAATTATATAATTAGAACTGTTATTTGGATTTCATAACCATAAATGCTTTCTCACAGTTTTTCTAACATAAGTTATATCTTAAATTTCTCCCATAATACTTTTCACCACACAGGTAAATAGCTGTTATTTATGCCCATAAAATATAAAAGATAGACTCTTCCATATATACAGAAAAAGTTGAACTAAAGGGGCAAATCGTATTGAATAGCATTAAAATTTACTGAATAATTTTTGAGTTATTAAAGTTTAAACGAGCGTTGGGGTTATATTTATCCCGGTTTACTGCTGAAGTGTTAACATTAAATTTTTAATTCAAAAAATAAATTCGAATACATTAATTGTCTTAAAGTAATATTAAACTTATAGACATAGACCGGATATTTAGGGCATGCACTAAATTACCCTATTTTACCCTTTTTTGCTTCTGAGCAATAAATTACCCTAATTTTCAATATATGGCCACAATGACCCTAATATTTATTACTTTTCAGCTCAATTTCTAGTTATCTATTCAGAAAAACTTGTTGATTAAAGATTTTGGATAAGTAAAGTTAATAATTCGTACGAATTAAAAGCGAAAACTTTATAATAAATATTGATTGGAATTTTAGGTTATGCAATATATCACCATAATATGTATTTGAACCCTAATTTATCCCAAATACCTAATATTCACTCATTTACGTCAATTTTTCTACTTGAAAGTGCTAACTTTAAGAAAATAAGCTTTAATACGGTTAAGTGCAGAAAATATCTGTGTATTATTTATAAATAGGTTATTGCAAAAATATCTTAAAAATAAATTAGTAACGCTGGGTATATATAATTTTTATTACAGAATTTTGACCCTAATTTGTACTTTTTCGTGCCCTTTTACAATTTCCAAAAATTAAACATTTTGGTCCTAATAATACGGTCTATGTTTATAGGTATAGTTAAACTTTCAAACTTATATTCAAAATTAACTCATGAGATGGCATTATAATTTTGAATTTTTACAATTAGATAAGCTATTATTTAGCCCTTCAAAAGAACCCTGACAATATTTAATGCCCAATTGAAATAGAAGTAGAAAAGTTCAAAAATGAGAGTCCCGTCCTGTCCTGCTAATTCAAATGTATAGTCCTGTCCTGTTTAAGATAATTTTTAGTCCCGTCCCGTCTTGTCCCGAAAATATTTAGTGTTCATTTATACCAATGTTTTAATTACAAAAGAATTTTTATCAACTATTTGCGCAAATAAACTGAATGCTTTCAATAAATACATTTCATATATATTATTTGCTTAAAAGTTGAAAAATTGATAAAATTAAGCGGTTAATTAAAGATTTTTGACACATTAATTCAATCATTTTTAGATTTTCGGGATTTTACGAGCAAAATCTAAGATCCTGTCCCGTCCCGATATTTTTATGTGACAATCCCGTCCCGACAAATCCCGTAAAAATGTGGTTAATCCAGATTCTGTACTGTCCCGTCCCGATTATTTTTACAGGTCTACATTGAACAAAAGTTTTGAAAATATTGAGAATTATTTTCATTTGAAAAATTATTTATTTTTATATAAAATAATATCTAAATATCATTCCACTTTTTTTGTATAACATTTAAATGAAGTTGGTGGCGGTACTATTTAACCGCGGTTTAAACCAACAAACATCTAATGAAATTTTATAAGATCATTCATATGTTTGTTGTATATGAATATATAATCGTTAACTATTTTTGAAAATATATTAATTTTTATTATTGGAAAATTAAAATATATTCATTAATTATTAAAGATCCGATTTTCACATAAAAGAATATAAAAGCATATTTTGAAGCTCTTTGCTAGAAAGAATATGTGAATATTCTATTGCAAATTACTAGTTTAAATGAATTATGAAGGCATTTATAGTAGTTTATTGAAAACAGAAATTAACATAAATGCAAAAAATTGACTAAACTTTAATTAATAAACAAATATTAAATTTTAATTGCAAAATATTTTAAAAACTTAAATTTGACTTATAATACATTTGTATCGTTTAAATTAAAATAATTAAAAACCAATAAATTTAATAAATTCAGAAAAGAATAAAGTTTTTTATATAAATTTGAAGATTATTTAAGAAATATTTGAGTATATTTGAGAATATTTAAGTCTTTTTATAGGAATATTTTTGGGAATATATATTCGCATATTTTGAAAACTTTTGAATAAAAATCCGGTCTTTATTAATTCTGAATAATAGTAACATAGATAGATTGATAGATTTAGTGATGATTTATCTGAAGTAATATTACATTATTTACCGATTAGTGATTGTTTTCGTTTACAATGCGTTAACAAACAATTCAATACTAATA
>JAQGAW010004611.1:0-10670 GCA_034698025.1 Phthiracarus crinitus | reverse complement strand
ATTCGTTCACAAATAAATTTATAAGCTTCTAACTTATGGAATAAAAAAGTAGCAAATGCTATCATTTTGAAGCTCTAGTAATTATTTTCGAAAAGCCACAAATTTATTTATTAAATTTAAGCACTTTAAAAAGCATCAAAATTTCTCATCAATAAAGTGATTACGTGACAACAATCTTGTTAATAACAAAAATTTGAACTACAAAAATATATACCACATTCTCAGTAACAAAAACAAATTTAAAGATAGTAAATAAATTCAATACAATTAACGTAATTTATATTAATATAAAGTATTTTAATCGTCGTTATTATAACATCATGATTTATTTCCTCAAAACTTGTGATCAAATAAATTAATTTATAGCTAATCAGTGTTTTAACGGAGACCAAAACGTAACAAAAGATTTAATTATTAATTACTACTAAAAATCTGGAATAATTACAGTATATTCAATGTATGCTAAATACTTTGTCAGTCCATGGTTGAACTTTAAAACTTTCTATACACAATTAAAATTTATAGATACGGAATTATTACAGATATAAACGTTTAAAAATCGGGAAAAGTATTTTATCGGTCTAAGTAATTTAATTGCTTTATATTAGCATATCTGATCAATGTATCCAAAAAATGTTTGTGTAGTCTTACGGTTTAAAAAAATATTGTTCAGTTTTTGCATTTGAGTAATCAATAAATCAAACAAAAAGAAAAATATTTGTGGAGAATTTTTGTTCTCTATTTCAAAACATGTTTATCAATCAACGTATGATAAGCTTTCAATAAAAAACATTGAATTTTCTCGCGTTTTAAGGAACTTCACATATGTAAAAGGGACCCATAAAATTAATAAAAATGTCTATTCATCTCGTGTATCACTTCATTACTAAAGTAAAACTCGCATTAAATCTAAATAATTTTTAAGAGACCCAAAAATAAAACATTAATATAAGGAAACAAATTTGCGAAACAAATAAATCACTTTCAGCTGTTGTTGATCAACAAATGTTGGAACGGTATTTATTCAATAAAAATTGATAAATGAGTCCAATGATTAAGACTAAAATTAACAAACAATAAACCTCTTATGCAATCAGTAAATTAATCTGGTTTTTTCTGGCGTAATAAACAAACCTAGTATTTTATTATTTTAAGTGACTGCTATTCTTAGCTCGTGATTAACGATAAATAATATTAATATGCATATTTTTTGATAACTATTATTTTAAAGAAATATAATTTGAAATTGAAATAAATTCTTTAATTTAATTATGTTGTACTTAACCCATTAAGGATTTTTATAATGTTCTGATAGAAAGTACATTTAGGTTTTGAAATTTTATACATGATTTAGTGACCAATGTTCTTAACCAATACATTAATATTCAGTATAATTTGTAAAATGTTTAGTACAATTTGGATTTCAAATATACACGAAAAATAAAAGATCCTTATGGTTTGGGTTGTAATGGTTAAACAATGGTTTTAACCATTGGTCCGTGGTTTGGTTCGGATTGGTTTTAATTTTCAATATTTCTAATGGTTTGGTTTGGTTCTAATTTTAAAGAGAAAACCATTAAAAAACCATTAAACCATTAACTACTATTTTTTAACTGCAAATAATTTATAAAATATGTGTATTTTTAGTGTTTTTTACATCAAAATTGAACAATTTCGCTATGATAAACACTATTAATTAACAAATGTTTTTTAAGGCAACATAATGTTAACTAATTAACACTAGTAATGGCTTTTTTGATAAAAAAAATTCTAAAATTAATTTTTTATATAATAAATTTTGATATATTTTTTATAATGGTTTAATGGTTTAACCAATGGTTTGGTTTGGTTCTATTTTTAAGATAATGGTTTGGATTGGTGTGGTTTGAGAAAAGTCGAACCATTAGCATCTTTAACTGTAACGTACAGTTACTTTATGTCCAACACGTATAAACTAAATTTTTATCATTTTTTTATTTTCATTATTTATTTGATTCGACTCTAATTCCAAATTCGATCCCAATATTCATTAATCGTTATTTCATATCTGATATATTTTACATTTAGAAATGATTACAAATCATAATATAATAACAAAATTTGTTTATTAATTTACATTCGCATGTCTACAATATTTATAGCGAAAACCACGGTTTAAACCGTTAAACCGCATAACTATTTTTGATTGAATATGTTTCGAAATCCTTATACATTTTACGCACAATAACAGTAATTTACACTTAATTAAAAATTTATTTTAAAAAAATAATCACCAAAATCATTGAAAAGGAGACATTTATAAATAAGTAAAACTTTTGGAAAATTAATTTTCGAATATCGTTCGTATTATTTCAATGCACTAAAAAATTTAATTAAGTATAAAAAATTAATAATACGGATAAGTTTAAGGATTTATATTAAATAATAAACTTATTAAAATTTTTTATACACAAAGTTTAAACCTAATTAATGTTCGACACAACGGGTGGCGGTTTAAGCCGCGGTTTCGGTTGAAAATTAAACATCACTTTAACCGTTCGGTTCGGTTTAACAAATCTTGAACCGCAGTATTTTTAAAAGTAAAACATTTATTGAAATCTCAATTAATTGAGTTTTTCACATAAGTAATTAAATTCTTTTAATTGTTGCTGCAAATAATAAATAGTGTTTTGCATTCCTTCGAAGTCTTCGTCCAATTCGAACAGAAACTCGTCGAGTTCTGCCTGACTTTTCTTCATTTCCTCTGAAAAGTTTTTCTGGAGCGCGAGTTCGCCCTCGAGTTTGCCGATACGTCCAGAAGCAATCATTTTGCCCAACTCTTCGTTCTCCTGGTATAACAGTCTACACTTAGCCATAAGACGTTTACCTGTATTACTGTCTGGAGTAAACTTCCACGCTTTCAACTCATTCTGCATTTCTTCCACTTTCAAGCGAGACATTTCAACTTCTTTTTTCATTCTTTCGAACATCAAATTCACCGCTGGATCAATTAAAGTGGTCTGAAGCTGAGCATTCGACGGCACTTGCGATTGTTTCAGTTCTTGGATTTGATTTAAGTATTCCTGCATTTCCTGTTCCTTAGTTGTCAATCGCATAACTAATATATTCTCTCTTCTGTTCGCTTCCAACTGTTGCTGTTTGAGCTTCTCTTCAGATTCTCTCAGTGATATGAGGTCGCAGTTATCTCTGTTAAACTGTTTCAGTTGCGACTCAATTGAGTTGATATACAACTCCTGACTCTTCCAGTGATGCACAAACTCGTTCACAGTTAAAGACATCAGTGATTGTTCGTCCAAATTAACTCTTTTCAGTACTGAGTGATTATTTGATGGCGAAATCGTCTGTTGCGATGTTTGCACCGATGAGGTCGACGTTGACGTTGAAGTTGACGTTGAGGTCGACGTTGACGTTGCGTCACATTTACTAAACTCGTTCAAAATACTATTTACTTTATTAGTATTGATATTAACGTTCGTTTCTTTATTTTTATTAATTCCGTTGTTGTGGTTCTGCTTATCGTTAATGCTATTAATGCTATTAAACGGATGAGTGTTGTCATGCTTTGGTGATGACAGTGACAGTGTCTGCGAACAGTTTATCGGCGAATGAGGAGTCGATGAGAGATGACTGCAATCAGTTGTGGCGTCTTCTCTGCTGATAACATCACAAATACTACTGCTATTGCCGTTAATTACAATATTATCGTTTAACTGTTGCTGTTCTGATCGATCACAGATCAACTGTGTGTCGAAGTGTTCGCCAAACGTGTCATTATTTGAATGTAACTCATTTATTACCAAATCAGAAGTCATTACAGCAGTAATTATTGTCTAATTTATGTGTTTTGCGTGGTTTACTCGAAATCAATGCCAATTCAAATCGAAAACACCAATCAATTCCAGATTAATATAATCAATAACTATTAAAAACACTTAAATCACTGAATATAGATATAGATATACACAAATAGATATATCATAAAACGATATCGTAATACATAATTGAATTAATAATAAATATAATTAATAAATTGATTGATTAATATAACAATTACTTTTCGTGCCATAACTCCATGTTTTTTTCCCACAAATCGGAAGTGAAAATACGTAACACATAAAACATCGATACAAACGCTATAATGTTTATATCCGTAATACACAAACAATGTCTAATATATCGATATATACTATTAAATTATCTAACAGTTACTGCACTGTTAAATTAACTACAATTTAAACTCAGTTATGTTTTATTTAAACGAATTTAAGATTTATTAAAACTTAAGTTTTTCTTCCCACAAACAGTTTCGCTCGCATTAAGTTTTTTATACTCTTTATTTTGTTTTGTTTAGTTTGAAAACAATTGTTTAGCAACAGTTAAAATTTTTATACAGTTAAAGATCGTTTCTGTTGCCATAATTAAGATTTTAATAAAAACTTTTATTTTCACTTAAATAGCATTTAACATTATTCTAAAACGTTTACAAATACTTATTGTTAGCAAACTTACTGTAAAATCTCACATATAAGCAAATTTGTGAGACATATAGAATCTACAATGTAATGTAATGTACACTTAGTTTTCAAGAAATATCGTATGATGTGCTCAAAAATAAAATTGTAAACATTTGATGGAAACATAAAGCATTGTATAAAAGCAGTATAATATATCGTAATATACAGTATAATCGTAACAGTTATACATTATAAAACTTATAGTTTGATTCGTTAGTATTATCAATCGTCGCGTAAATAACAACAAGAAAAATGCACTTAATTAACAGAATTCGTAATTTATCGGCAGTTAAACCGTAAATATTAAATGCGAACGCATTAACAAAATTCGGTTAATTATTGATAATTTGTTTTCGCACATTCATTCAGTTTATGGCATTCGCGATCATTGATGGTAAACAATAATCGCTTTAAGTACACATTACCTGATTTGCCGTACGACTATAACGCGTTGGAACCGGTAATATCGGCTGAAATAATGCAATTACATCACAGCAAACATCACGCAGCGTATGTCAATAACTTGAATGTGGCGCTCGAGAAGTTGGACGACGCAAAGCAAAAGAGTAATACTTTCTAGATATTTAGCGAATGACTTCGTTTCACTAATTATTGTATTTTAATGCGCGAACATTCGGATTTGATTTATAAAATATAGATGACTTGTCATCAGTTATATCGCTGGAACCGGCGCTGCGTTTCAATGGTGGCGGACATCTGAATCACTCTATATTTTGGCAAAATTTGTCGCCAAAGGGTGGCGGAGAGCCTGAAGGAGATTTGCTTTTGGAAATAAAGCAATCGTTTACTACATTCGAAAACTTCAAAACGCAATTATCGACGTCTGCGGCCGGAGTTCAGGGCTCGGGCTGGGCGTGGCTCGGGTTCTGTCCCAAGTCTAATAAGCTTCGGATCGCCACGTGTGCCAATCAGGACCCGTTGCAGGCAAGCACTGGTTTAGTGCCGCTGTTTGGCATCGATGTATGGGAACACGCATACTATTTGCAGTACAAGAATGCCAGACCTGATTATGTGAAAGCGATTTGGAATGTGGTTAATTGGAAGGATGTTGAACAGCGGTTAAGGGATGCTAAAGCGCTATAAATACGGTACAATGTTTTAATAATTGCGTTTCTAGTAATTTTCTTGTAATTAGAATTATAAATTTGACACTTTCGTACAATTATTTGCTTTACTGTAATGTTTAAGTTCGAGTTAATTGTTTTGAGGGATTAAGCGATTATTTGATAATTACTATGACATTAAAAATTGTAATTAATTTGATAATGTAATAAAATGTTATATTGAAAGTTTTAAAGTTTGATCTTTCTAACTATAGACACACAACTCTTTTGTGATGCTATTGTAATAAATATATAAAATTGATAATCACTTTTTACAAAATAACGAAAGCTCTTGGCATATGCATTATTTCTCAAGCTTTTTAAGCGCATTAAGTTTCTATTAAACAAACGATTCTATTCTACCATTAAATAAAAGTGTTATCAATTAGTTAACAATGAAAATATTTTTGGTCGTAATATTGTATTCTTTTATTCATTTACTCTCTTCTTCTGGGGTTTCGAATTTTAATCGAATACCTCTTCACCGATTTAAGACAGTTAGAAGAGTTCTTCATGAAGTCGGAACTAAAGTAGACATAGCATTACCACCGAACCATCTGTTGTCTCTTAATAGTGAGGCACCAATACCTGAGCCATTATCCAATTATATGGATGCGCAATATTACGGACAGATTTCAATTGGAACTCCACCGCAATCTTTTAATGTGCTTTTCGGTATAATTTAATAAAACTTTACGATAAATGTATGTTTAGTGCTTGTTAAACACAAATCCCAGTCTATTATCTGATTAGTAAAAACCTTTTTCTTGGAAATCATACTAGAATTTTGAATAAATATTTTTTCCTTGAAATTAATAAATCTATTGATTGTAATTAACATAAAAATGTTCGATTTTAAACAGCCTTTATATCTTTAAAATAAATTGAATTACTCGAAGCCGAACTGTAAGTCTAACCTGAGATATGATAAGTCATTTTATAAGCTGATAAAGTTTAAAGTATACATTCAGTAAATAAAATATGTTCACGTGACAGATACGGGTTCGTCAAATCTATGGGTACCATCGAAAAAATGTAGCATAACTGACATCGCATGTCTATTACATTCGAAATATGATGATACGGCGTCGAGTACTTATCAAGTAAATGGAACTGATTGGTCAATACAATACGGCAGTGGAAGCGCTTCAGGGTTTTTGAGTACCGATGTTATAACAATTGGTGGACAGCAAGTAAATTCTGTGACATTTGGTGAGGCAACTGAAGAACCCGGCCTTACGTTTATTACAGCAAAATTTGATGGCATTCTCGGGCTTGGATTCAAAACTATAGCCGTTGATAATGTAACGCCAGTTTTCGATTTGATGGTACAGCAAAATCTGGTCAGTACTCCCGTGTTTTCATTTTACCTGAATCGAGATCCAGACGCATCTGTTGGCGGAGAGATAATCTTTGGTGGCAGTGATCCCGCGCACTATAAAGGAAACTTTACTTACGTTAATGTGGATAAAGTTGGTTACTGGCAGTTTAGAATGGATAGCGTTGCGATTAATGGCAAAAAAGGAGTTTATTGCGTGAATGGCTGCGAAGCTATCGCTGACACGGGAACCTCTCTTATAGCTGGTCCGACCAAAGACATCGATGCGCTTAATAAAGAGTTAGGCGCTACACCTTTAATAGCAGGAGAGTATTTGTTTGATTGCGATCAAATCGATAACTTGCCTCCAGTTTATTTCACGTTAAACGGAAAAGATTTTATTCTTACTAAAGATGATTATGTGCTGAAAGTATCAGAACTCGGACAAACTCAATGCATCAGTGGCTTTATGGCCGTTGACTTTCCCGCCAAAATTGGTCCCATTTATATATTGGGCGATGTGTTTATTGGACGTTATTATACTGAATTCGATTTCGGTAATAAAAGAGTTGGATTTGCGGAATCTGTCTAATTGTCTAACTCTCTATGTATAATTTGCTTATGAATTTAAGAAAAATTAGTTAAACCAAATCTTTCATCAATTGTTTTGCGTTATTTGATGATTAAATAAATCGGTTTAAATGATTACAATAACCTGATTACTATTAAATAACTATTAGTATTAGAAGTGATTGTTAAATTATTTAGGTCTTAACAACAGGAAAGTAAAGTAAAGAATATCCATTCAGAATAATAGAAAAATAGAGAAATCTGAAATAATTAAATAAAGCATATTCACAACAAAGATGTACACATTGATAAAGACTTAGTGGTTACACAGTAATGTTTGTTAGAGTTGGTTGTAACTCTTTTTATATATCGCACCACTAAGTCTTATCAATGCGCACATCTTTGATTCACTATCATAGAATTGTTGATTGTGAGCGTCTGTCATAGACTAAGAGCGTATGTATTAAACTTTTTCAATTACGCAATAGTAACTCAACACATTGACATCCTTTTATTTCAAAAGCAAATCAATAAAAGTTCAAGCTTTTATAGTTACCCCAAGATTTACCCTCAGAAATCTGAAAAAGCCTACCACTACATCCAAAATTTTGAAAATTTAAGCACAATTTAAAAATTATCTTATAGATTCGTCTAGTTTTGCATGTGGGTGTGGTTTATGATTTATTCTAGAAAAAAAATCTATTGTAAATCTTTTGGTCCGAATGAGTATATCATATCTCCACTTAAAAATTGAGATTTTCTTTGTCTGACCCCACTAGAGCTTAAGAGTTGGTAACTATGGTTATAACTATGTCTTACTTATGCAAACATCTTAAGATATAAGCAATTCTGTTTATAATTTAATTAAATATTGTGGTATTTAATACTCAAAAATTAGGTCTAGAAATGTTTTTATTTCGTTTTACTTATTAAATGGAATTATATGAAAATAAGATTTGGAATGTTTTCTTGCGTTTATTTTGTTTAAACAACAAAAGTAAGACACTAGTTATAAGTTATTACTTATAAGCCAATAAAAAATTTATAATGTATTACCAAATATTAAAGATGTTTTTCGGGTAGTGGTTTTTCGACCCGACCCGAACCGGCATATCTTAAATTTAACCAGAACCGAACCGAGAAATTTTATGAACTACCCGAACCGAACCGATAAAATACCAGATAACCCGAAAACCCGGCAATTAACACATAAAATTTGTAAAATCGTTTAATAATCGAAAAGCACAAAACTTTTATCAAAAATAATGAAATCTATGAGTTTACTATTCATTTTAAAACTACTAATATATTAATTATTAAAATGTTTAATAAATAAGATGGTTATAAGATTCTTATTTGACGTTTAATAAAGTCAATATTCATATATAATTCTTTAAATTTCATACCAAAAGTTGATTATCGGGTTAACCTGGTTAATCTGGTTTACCGGATTATCGGGTTTCACTCGGGTTAACAGATATAAAGTTTATTCAACCCGAACCGAACAGAGTAATGATAAATAGTAACCCGAACCGTTCCGATAAGAAACCCGTCGGGTAAAACCATCGGGTTAACCGACCCGTTTACATCTTTACCAAATATTTGGTGAAATTTTTGCTCAAATCTTTTAGTTTAACAGCTGAAGTGGTGTTTGTTTATTCGATATCAAATAAAAGTGGACAGAAAAGTAATCCGATATGCCTTATACGTCATCGCCAGACTCTGGTGTTTGTAAATCATGCTCATCTTAAAAATATTACTAAGTTTCTACTATTGTTTGTTATTATAATCAAGAATAGAATCTTAAAGTATTTAGAAAACAAGGCAATAATGGGAATCCAAATGAGTTTCCGATAAGCTAAGCAAACACACAACTTTGCGTAAGCAATTCAATTCAATTGCTTTAGTGAAACAGAAAAATATAAAAAGTTACGTAAATAGTGCTACCATTCGAAACGAGATAAAAAACGTATTGCAAGGTATGATGCAATGATGCATACATCTATTTTAAAACAAGTGTGTGTTTAAATGTATTATTCAATACAGTATACGATAGCAGTTTATGTATTCTGTGTATTATTAAAAAAACAAGAAAAAACGAAATGAAACTAAAATAATAATAAATAAAGTTTTTTGTTTGAGTTTTTCTTATCGATTTAAGTTAGTTTTTCATTCGTCATTTCATTTATTTGCCATAAAACTGTGTGATTATGCAATTGACATTTCTATAGGCTATAGCGCCTATTAAAACAAACGTAAATGTGTGACATAAAAACACTTAACGATATGAACGTTTTTCACTCTCTCCTCTATACTATACCTCTGTTTATCTGTAGTTACTATACGCAGCTATTGCTCGTATAAAAGGAAAGATACATTTAATGAAGCTTTCATTATTATTAAAAAAAACTGCGTCTAACAGAATACAGAGTACACTTCGTCAGTGTATTTATTCAAAAAACTGATTATCAGAGTCTGTCAATGACAAAACGCAAACGTATTACATATTACATAGTATTCGCGAGTGGTTTCGTCATCTTTTTATTAACGCAGTGCCAGTAAATATTAAGCTAATAATATTTCACTTCAAGTTTGGGGAAAAAAATAGTGCGCGTGAAATTAAATTGAAAACTTTTTTCGAGAATAATTTAATTGTTTGTTAAAAAGTAGAGCAACAAATGGAGAATAGCGGTGTGAGTGTTAGTGTAACGGATAAGACCACATGTCAGGTTTGTGGCGATAAAGCGCTTGGCTTTTATAACTTCAACGCTATTACATGCGAATCGTGTAAAGCGTTTTTTCGCAGAAATGCATTTAAACAGGTATGACATTGAATATACTGTTTGCTATGTATATGTAGTTATTATTCAATTTAATGTTGTTTATCACATTCTGTTCTATGCATACGCCACAAACACATACAATACACTCGTTTTTTACAGCATAACAGTTATTAAAATACTCTTATTTTTCCTTACTGTATTAAAATCGATACAAAAACGAAAATATAAATAATTGTTCAAATTTGCATTTTACTAGAGACCCGCACATACCTCACCGCAAATCCTTTCCCGCAATCTCATCCCTCCCCGCATTCGCATCCCTCCCCGCATTCTCATCCCTCCCCGCATTCTCATCCCCCCC
>JAQGAW010004610.1:0-10672 GCA_034698025.1 Phthiracarus crinitus | reverse complement strand
TTCAAATTTTGAGCTTAAGCTCAGGAGTTTCAAGCTCAAGCTCAGCAAAATTGAGCTTTCTCTCATCATTAGTTATACCATACGCAGTATATTTTAATACACTGCTAACAAAACATGCGTTTTGCTTATGTTTAGTTAAAAGTTAACCGTTTTTCGTATAAACCGTATGTGTGTATATATTAAAAATAGGAATGTGAGCCACAAATCCTCGGTCAAAGAACAGATTCTCGCTCTTAGAGGTTAAATACACTAAAACGCGATTTCGAAACCATAAGACTTATTACTGGCTCGTAATTACACTTTCTGTTTAGTCTCAGATGGTTTTGCTTTACAATCGTTACAAGCACTACATTAGTTTAGTTGTTACTGCCATTTGACAGCTAGTGATCGCAAATCCACTAAAAAATATATTATGTATCGAACGCACGCTTATGCTACTAATTTTGAATATGATAATATCTAACAGTAATATCTTAATCATTTTATGCAAAACAAATCAACAAATGCTGCGAAATTAACAATTAATTGGAAAATGTTTATTATGCAAACTTATCTCTCGCTATGGATATTATTTAAAGCGGACATACATTACTGTCAGGGTAAGTGTTTTGTTATTAAAATTATTTGTTAACAAATTATTTTACCATTTAATTTATTGAGATAATTGTTTAATATAACGCTTGCGATTTAGAATCTGATAACCAATCAAAACAAAATTATTTTATTTTTAGCGATTGTATAATTATCTCATTTATCTGTTGCACTTGAGTTTTACTGATTTTTCAAACTTTAAATAAATTCTTGTTGAGTGGAAATGCATGGATTTGTTGCGTTCATTAACAGAACATTGCACTGAAATCAATTAAGAGTTTAATTCCGTATTCATTGTCAAATTCAATTTGCATTATTTGTTATTTTATCATTTTTGGTTTTTTATCGTATCGAATGCTAGGAACTTTTTCAGAAAATACTAGTTTACATACAGATATTATGTTTATAGACCCAGATTATAAACGATTTCAGATTGAAGGTCAAACCCGGCCGTAAGGAGGTTTATAACTAAACACCGCATTTTCATATAAAGAATATTAAAGCATAAAAAGCTCATTTTGAAGCTTTTTGCGAAAAAAAATATGCGAATATTTTGAATATTTTAGTTTAAATGAATTAATTAATCATGTTTAGTAGTTTTTGAAAAAGAATTTGTACAAAAAATTGCATAAACTTTTAATAATAATAAAAATGTTAAAATTTTATTGCAAATTTTTAAAAAATTTAAAATTGATTTATAGTGCTTTTGTATCGTTAAATTTAAAATAATTAAAAACAATAGTTGATAAATTCATTAAAGAATAATAAGTTTTATTGAGAAGTTTTAAGAATTGTTTGAGAATATTCAAGACTTTTCATGAGAATTTTTTGAAAATATTCGAATACTTTGAAAATTTTTGAAAATTAAAATCCGATCTTTATTTATAACTGTGTTGGTGAGCGTCGTTAGTTTGTTAGTTTTACTTGAATGAAATGTAATGCAATTGTTTTTTAATAAGATAATCAAACAAGTTATGAAATGAATGTTAAAGTTTACAAGAAATTGAACCAAAATTGTAATGCAATAAAATTAAATCTGAAAACTTATTAACAGAACAGTAATTTATAGTTCACAATATATTTCAGTTACATTTACGTCTACATCAATAGATAATAAAGATTTTAGTTTGTAGTAATCCAATAATCAAGAATATAATGCATTGAAATTTTTTTTCCAAAACATTTGACACGTTACAAACGATATTAGTTTAAAATGAATTAAATTTTCATACTTGTAGATCGTTCTCACTGGTATGAGACAGCGAAGGCTGCATTCCTCAAAAATGAAGCATCGGTTGAGTCGCAGCATTCAATTGCTAAAAATGTAATTTTATTTATTGGTGATGGTATGGGTATGAGCACAATAACGGCTGCAAGAATTTTGAAAGGACAGCAGTTTGGTATTAGTGGCGAAGAACATCAACTCTCGTTCGACAAATTTCCGAATATTGCGCTTTCAAAGGTACGCTTTGTAATCATAAATTATTAAAATACTTATATATATATATTATTGTCAGCTATAGTTCGACAGATATTCAATTTTTAAATAGCCTTAAGAGGAACGCTAACATTTATCGTTTTAAAGCTAACAATATGTTATAAGGAATTTTTTCAATTAATTCAATTTTAAAAATAGTTTGGATTAATATATTAATTAATCAGATAAAAAGTTTATTAATTAAATAATTATTTAATTGTTTTGATATGTTTCATGATTTTATAAATAAAGCGAAAGCGAATAATAAAATTGAATAAAAAATTAGTGATTAGCAAAATAGCCCAATAAATAAGCGGATTAATAAAATCTTTTGCTTTATATACGTTAATCATTCTTATTTATTAAATCTTATTTAGTTCGATATCCCTAATGAAACTTTTACGTTTCTAATTTATTTATGCATCAAAATCTATAGTTTAAATAATTAATATTTGGTAGACATATAACATCGATAGCCAAGTCGGTGATTCCGGCGCATGCGCTACAGCGCTGTTCTGTGGCGTTAAATCCAGATACGAGACTATCGGTGTCGACCAAAACGGTAAATATGAAGATTGTCAGTCAACCTTCACGTCAAGAGTTACCAGTATTGCTGACTGGTTTCAGCACGAAGGTATTAACAGATAAGAAGATTAATATGAAAATCACTTTTAAAACATACTAAATTGCATTACAGTAATAACTTTACATTATTGAAGCGCAATATTCTAATCTCTTTACTCTTATAATGCTATTTTTAATTTAACGTATTACTGGATTAGTATTTTATTAATATTCTTTTAAATTACATAAATATGGATAACGAATTCTATTTTTTTCAAATTATGCAACCAAAACATATGTATATTTGATATAAATAATGCCATAGAAAGGAATTTAGTGACCAAAAACGAACTAAATTTATTTTTGCGGTCACATATAATGACTGCATTGATCTGTTTAGAAATATATTCAACAATTCAATTCATTTTATTTATTATTTAATAATTTATGACAAAATCAAAGGATTTATTCGCGATTTATTGTATTTCTGTTTAGGTTTTAAAATTTAATATTAAACTTTTTATAAATAAAGATTTTTTTTGTTTTAAGTAGATGTAAGTTAGCAGACAGTTGAATACTTTTGAGTTTTATGATGTTTGTAGCACTTCAGGGAAAAATATTTTATGCATTTCTATTTATTATACAGTAGCCGTAAAGTTTATATAAATGTTTAAGAAATGCTGCACAATGTTTAAAATAGTTTGGTAGTGTCTGTGTTCATAACTATAAATATTGAATCATTCGTAAATAGAAGACTATTACATCGAAATTGTAGAATTTTTAAAAAAATGTTTTTATAAATATATTTAGTTTTTCCATTAGAATTAAACATTTATCAGATTATTTAGACATTATTTTCTGTGTCTATGCATATTTGTTTAAGTATTCCTTACTATTTCTTAAATAAAATAATTGCTTATAAATTAATTACGTTTTAAGCAAATCTAAGCTCTGGGTTAAGCGTTCATAGTTAGTTAACTTTTTGACATTTTAATATAATAGTAATTATGCTTAGAAATACGTATTTAAGGTTACACGTAATTTAGTGTCCACTGCAGGCGTACAGACAGATAAGATCAAATTTATATTTCATCAAAACGTTATTTTGATTAAAATATTCGTTAAACACTTTTAAATAATTTTGTATTCTATTTTAAAAATTACTTAAAATCACTAGAATGATTAAAAATGAATATATTTCAGGCAAATCGACGGGTTTGGTGACAACAACTAGAATAACGCACGCAACTCCGGCTGCACTCTATTCACACTCTGCCAGCAGATATTGGGAAAGCGATGATAAACTTCCTTACACTGCAAAAGGATTATGTAAAGACATAGCTCGACAGTTAATTGAAGACGAACCTGGAAAGAATTTAAATGTAAATAGATTTGTCAGTTATGATTGATAATCTTATTTTGTGTGGATTTAAAGGTTATTCTTGGCGGCGGGAGAAGACATTTAACTGGAGTTCTAAATCGCGATCCGCACACACCAAACGAGTTCGGCAGAAGAATTGACAACAGAAATCTCATCGAAGACTGGCTTCTCGACAAAAAGTATAGAGGACTTAACGCCAGATATGTTAAAGATAAATCACAATTCGATGCGCTAAACGTTTCGCGTATCGATTACTTGCTAGGTTTCTATCTATTTGTGTTTTTAGCAATGCTTTTGTTCGTTCAATTAATTTTTGATGCGTTTTAAGGTATTTTTAATTCAAATCACTTATCGCACGAATTGGATCGGTTAGAGGCACCATCAGCAGAGCCATCGCTATCGCAGATGACGGCTAAAGCTATCGAAGTGCTTCGTCACAATCCAAATGGTTATTTGTTAGTTGTAGAAAGTGGTCGCATAGATCACGCACACCATTTAAATAACGCTAAGCGAGCACTGTTTGACACATTAGCGCTCGATGACGCTATCATAACAGCCATGAAAATGACACAAACCAGCAATACATTGCTTGTGGTAACAGCCGATCATTCGCATGTGTTCACATTTGGTGGATTTCCTAAAAGAGGAAATCCAATACTAGCTGTTGACAGCCGCGTGTCTGACATTGACTCACTTCCATACACAACCCTTCTCTATGCTAATGGTCCTGGTTATACAAAATACAGAGAAAACATCTCCAAACTTGACACAAGTAAGCGTTTCTATCAATATTACTGATTTATATTTGAATATTTTTTATACTTAACTCCCAAAATAAATGAATAAAAATAATCACAAGTAAATTAATACTTAAGTATAAGCGACTAATTTCAATGATTTAATGCTTCAATGATGAAAATTAAATTATTAAATATTTACATTAAATGTTTTATAATTTAATATAGATTAACAGAACTTCTTATAAGATTCTCTAATTATATAATTCAATAATACAGTAATCAGTATTTCTTAGACTTAAGCATGAATACATGAGAGATGAAAAATAGAGGTACTGTTACTGTACTTCCTTAGTGAGTTCCCTACTTAGTACTTCTTTAATGAGACTAAACAAAACTAGAAACAGTATGAACATTCATAATGAGCTCACTTTGTATTATATTCGGAGTTAATTCAGTAGTATATACCCAATTCTTTTGCATTTATAATATGTATACTATTGTTGGTCAACTATATTTTATTTTTATTTTCAAGCAGTTATTACTTTTGCTAAATATTGTTTTATTGAAAAAAATTATAGCTTTATCATTGTAGTACTTCAGTGAGTATTTTAATATTTTTGATTCACTCAAATTGTTAGTGGACACTAAGAGAATCAAATAAACGCGTGTAACTAGTATTATATAAGTGAATATTTTTGTGTGCCACTAATTATTACCCGAATTAGTTTAAACAATGTTATTTTTCCTCAATATTTTTATTTTAAAGCAATTTATAGTGTATTTTTAGGTTTTTAGTCCACATTTATCCTTTTTAAAGCCATTTTTTTGCCCATTTTTAGCCTTTTTAAAGCACTTTTAATACCATTTAAAGTCAATATTTAGTCTATTTTTATCGATTTTTGGCCTTTTTAAAGCTATTTTAAGCCAGTTTTTGTCCTTTTTATAGCCATTTTAAAAAAAGACCCCCATCTTCAAAAAAATCCCTTTATTAATATAAAGAAAAATCCCTTAATAAATATAAAGATCAGTCTTCATACAGACACACGGGCATGTCAAATCCATTAGCTCCTTTGGACTCAAAGTGATTACTTTTATTAAATTGTTTAGCTTTGTTTGCCTGACACGTGACTGCTTATTTTTACATAATTAAAATTAATTTTTAAAAACAGAAGATAAGGATTATGTGCAACAGTCAGCAGTTCCGCGTCGATGGGAGACACACGGAGGTGAAGACGTGCCAGTGTACGCATATGGAGCTAAATCGCATCTATTTAGTGGTGTTATCGATCAAACGTACATTCCGTTTGCAATATCGTACGCTTCATGTGTGGGACCTTTCAGTCAACTATGCAAACATCGAAATCAAAATACTCGTAATCAACACAACGCATTGTGCATTAATTTCACACATGCCTTAACGCAGCAAAGTTTTTCAAGTGCTGTCAAATTATTTGTGCCTAATTATGCAAATTATACTGTTTTCGCTATTCTAATGTTAATTACCGTTAAAGAAATAACAGTCAATGTTATCCATATTACTAACTCGTAATTACTTGAATTGAAAGAAATAAGAAAACGATAAAATGGTTAAAGTATTATTATGATCACGAAAGATCACTCTTTTATAGAACTTTTACTGCCATATAATTAACTTATACATCGCTTTCTTATTTTTGACATTTACACCGAAAATATGTAATTTTATAAACTTTTTACTACTTTTTATTATTTTCATTCTACAACATTCAAACTCATTCATTTGTTTTTTGTTAATTTTAATATAACGAAAATTGTAACATAAAAACTGATGAGTTTGTCATTATTTCATATTTGCATCCAATGTAAGTGCCATTAAAAATATAACATTCTTTCGAATAATTTGATGCGCAAACGCTTTTCTTTAAAATTTTAAATTATGCTTATGTTATTACTGTAAGTAAAATAAATTATATTAGCAAACATTAATCGAATGATTATCAAAACAAATGTAATTATTTTAATTTTATTTAAGAAAGCCTGACGTTTGAGTGTATAAAATAATATGATTTAAAATATAAATTAAAAATTCTATTAAAAAATATATTATTAAAGTTAGAACTTTTTAAAAAGTTTTACGCTTACAGAAAATTGTCAGAATTTAAAAATTTCAATTTTTAGAAAAACCAATTTCGCAATAGAAAAGTCTTAATGGAAAACTAAAAATATTGGCTTTAAGTATTGCAAAAATATTGTTTAGCTTTATCTTTATTTTTGTTATGTATGGTATGCTTTATTTATCCGATGATTTGTGCCAAAAAAATGTTTCGTCAATTAGTTCGGTGTTATTCAGCAAGATTTTGCAGTTCACAATCATCTAATAGTTTACCACAATTTAGTGATGTGGTTATAATTGGTGAGTTTAATTACTATTTAAATGCATAGATTAATCAATAGTAGATTAATATACATACAAATAGGTGGAGGAATAACAGGGTTATCAGTAGCGTATCATTTGACAAAATTTGGTTACAGCGATGTTATAGTGTTAGAGAAAAACCAAGTGTCGAGTGGAACGACATGGCATTCAAATGGTATAATTGTTTCGTAAAATATTGTACAATTAATGATATATTGATTGAAGGGTTAATATGGCGATTACGGCCATCAGAAGTGGATATCGAACTTTTGAGCACAACTCACGCGTTAGTGAGCGATGAAGTTGAAGGTACGGGTTGGGTAAACACTGGCGGACTATTTTTGGCGCATAATCACCAACGAATGCAGGAATATTACCGTTTAAGTGCATTATCCAAATATTTTGGCATCGATTCTCGTATTCTGGAGAGAAGTCAAGTGATTCAATTACTCCAACCATTAATTGATAGCAACACAAGTGATTTAGTTGGCGGACTCTATAGTAGTGGAGATGGCTTTGTCGATCCCAGTCTTTATTGCGATGCTCTCATTAAAGCTGCGAGAGTTCGCGTTTTTCCCAATTCTGAAGTGATTGCTATTAATACACAGCAGAGTATTGGAGTCGCGAAACAACACACTAAAATAAATAGTGTCATAGTGAACGTTGATGGGAAACATGAGGAGATTAAAACGGATTGTGTTGTTAACAGTAGCGGAGTTTGGGCGCCTATTATTGCCAAATTAGCAGGTATTACTACCACTACTCAATACATTCAATAAACTAACAAACAAACTAACAAACAATAGAACCACAATCAAACTCTACCGTATTATTTAATTCAAATTCAATTGGTATATAAATTTACAAAATAATTTAGAAATGTTAAAATAGCATTAACTTACGAAATGATAATAAAACGAAAAGAAAATAATAATAGTTTGAGCATTAGATGAGAGAACATCACATGATAGTTCGCGTTATCAATCAATTCTCAGAAAACACAGATTATCTTAAAGCTCTACAAAATATAGAATTAAAATCCTGTTAAGAGCGTAACATTACGAGATGCGATGCATTGACGATTAACTGTTCATCCAAAGAATGCTTCTAATAGAATGTGAATGAAAATATTAAACGCTATTAATAAAAGTAAATATAAATAATTTCGTGAACAATGAATGAACGCACTAATGAACTCGCATTGATTCAGTTTATTTTAGTTTATTTTAATTTGAGGCACGCTATTCAACAACTAATTTATGCGTTGAAAAATTTTATTAAAACTTAAATTCATTGCACTTCTATTTAAAATCAATTTCTAAAGTAAATAAAACTTCTAACTTATTGCCAAATTAGTGGTTTATTTATTATTCAAATATATATTACTCGCAGTCATTTTTATATATCGCGCTACTATTTATAACTTAGTTTAACAATCACTTTGAAGCGCTTTTACTTTTGATTTTTATGTTGTTTATATATTTTTTGATTTAAGCTTTTTTATAATTGATTTAACCATTTTAATTGCTCTATATTTTAAAAATAATTTTACCAAAAAATTTAGATTAAAATATAAATCGAGTATAGTGTGATTTTAAACATCGCTTTTAACTTTATGCAATCGCATGGATCACTAATTAATTAATTTCATGAAATTCTCCATTTTTCATTATTTAATTGGCTATAAGTGACTTTTTATTAGGTATATCGTAAATTATATATAGATAAGTTTTTAATACATATTCCGTAAATTTAAACAGTACAATAAAAACTGCTTTTATAAAGAATTATTAGGTTTAAGTAAATTTTTAAACTACAGTACTGTATTTGTTTACAATTATTACTTTAATCATTGTGTCCTGTTTAGCAGTCGTAAACCCACTCCCAATAGTTAAAAAAGTTTACCAACTTTCCAAAATTTTTGGTCAAATATGAAAAAATTATCAATTAAAACCGATGAGTTTGTAACTCATTTGCCTTAAATAGCAATAGTTTTAAAATTTGTTGTTTAAATTCACCGAGTTTTACTAGGTGTATGGATTAGATTTTCTTAGGAAAAAATTTCGCAAATAAGCTTGAAAAATTTTTTAAAATAAAATTGTTGCTTAAATCAGAAGAGTTTACTCCTTTGAATTTTGAAAAAAGTCAAAAGCAGACCATCAGAGTCTGGAAAACTCAGAATTTTATTGTTTTATTCCTATTAACCCAAATTAAATGATAGAAAGAGGATAGAAATTTGGAATTCGTTGGATCAAAGCAACCATATTTGGCATATAGCAATTAAATCCACAGGCCACTAGTAATTTCATGAAATTTATAAAAAGCTTAATCTTTTATCACAAAAAAGAAGATTTTTTAGCTGACTTTCTTGAAAAAAAATCCAGCTTATGGATATGACCTTGTCTGTCTGTCCGTTCTCAGTCTTTATATTTATTAAGGGATTAAACATGTTCTTTATATTAATTAAGGGATTTGATATCTTGCGAACTATTGAAATAAAAACAACCGTAATACGGTATAAGTATAAAATAAACTATTAGAAAGAATATCGTTCTTGTTTGAGATTATTACTCTGAAATAAATTATCGTATTAACTGAAATTATGTAAAATAATGATCACCACATTTTTATGTTTAATAAGATTAATTATTTTTTGATTGATTCTGTTTTTTAAGTACATGTCATTTCATTATGTCATATTCTTTGACAAAACTGTCATTCAAATATGTAATTAATACTTAACTCTTAACGCTTCAAAATTAAAATATATATTCTTAAGTTAACTAAGATTAAGTGTGAAATAAGTGAGAATTACTCAATTTTAGATGATTATCGATCCCTAAAATTTAAACTATGCAAAGAATTTGATTTCTTTAATTTAAATTTTTAAATAATATATAAATATTTATTAGGAATAATTTATTGACTAAATATACTTATTCTTATTGCTATTTCAATTATATTATACTACAGAGACCAATGCCTACATTTATTTGCCGCTCGAAAGGCGATTGCAACGAACATATAATTAATTATATCGGGTATTAAGCGTTATAAACAATAATACCGTATTTGCACAGTTAGAATATATGCACATATTTAGACGTTTTCAGATAATATATTACATTATAAACGCAAAAGTAATATTTTTGAAACGTACACTAGTGATTGAAAATTTAGTTACCGAGGAACGGTAGTGGAATTGGAATATAGTCCCGGTAATGGAGTGAAAAAATTTGAGTTTGCCGGTAGAGGAACGGTAACGACTTTTTGCTAACGGTAATGGAACGGTAGTTGTTTTTATATGACTTCTGACTAAAAAAGCCATATTATGGATTTGGGTTTGTACGTCCGTCTGTCTATCTGTGCACTCTTTATATTTATTAAGGGAAATTTTCTTTATGTTTATTAAGGGATTTTAACAGTTCAAAAAAGACTCCTATTTTTAAAAAAATCCCTTTATTAACATAAAGAATAAAAAAGACTCCTATCTTCAAAATAGACTCCTATCTTCTAAAAATCCC
>JAQGAW010004609.1:0-10674 GCA_034698025.1 Phthiracarus crinitus | reverse complement strand
GAAAACTTACAAAAAAAACTATCGCAAGCGATATAAAAACTTATATCTATGTTGGGATGTTTTGTTCAATTTTGTTGCGTCAGTTTATCTTTCGATTGTGTTTTCGGATCGAATATAATTTTGAAAAATTTTATTCCCAAACGAAATATATAACCTTTCATCGATAACTTATATTTGAGTTTAATATAACATTTTTAACAGTAAACCACATTTAATGGAAAATATTTGCAAAAAAATTGAACCAACTCTCATATTCATAATCAGATTATATAAGAACTCATTATTAAAGACAATTAACGTTTGAAAATAAAACTATAATTTATGTTGTTATTTTCTGATTAAAAATTCAGTTTAATATATCTCAAATAATTAATTATTATTGGCAGATTAGTCTATACTTAGATTACTATTAGTCTATACATTTTGAGCTCATTTTATTCAATCCTATGTCTGCCTAAAATACAGTCAACACTTATGGATAGATTGGGTTCGTTAACTCGTATCAAATCACAAGCGCTCAACAATAATAAGTTTATTGCAGTCCATTATACTACGTATGACCACAATTCTCGTTATATTGTCTAACAGAGACATTAAAGCACAAATGGAAACATTACTGTGACAGCAAACGAAACCACTGGTATATAAAAGATAATATTGATTCACAATTAAATCAATTGCTTGAATGGTTGATATAACAAAATATGCCCTAAAATTACTAGAGTTTGGTTTAAATTATGAAAAAGCTAAGCTTAAAATAGCCGTGAACTCATACATCCTAATAATCACACGCTAAACACCCAATCATTTACATTAAGAAAAATAAAAAAGTTTGTGCACTTGCTTTGCTATTTTGATGGCTACAGATCTCTATTATCCTTTATTCTCCATATCTAAATAATGAACGCTATCTTTTTTATGCTCAATGAATACTCGAGTGTCATTTATATCAATAGCCAAAGATATAACCCATTAAATGAAAGACTATTTACGACTAATTAGGTTATCTTGAATTAAATAGACTTACATTAACTTAAGGTTACATTGTCTTTTCTTTCTCTCTTCTCTCGAAAATATGAATAAAAATTTATTAATTCGGTGGTTATATTTTGTCAATTCTGTCCATTCAGTAAATAATATCTCTTAAATAATTGACATGATTTAAACACTTAATGGAACTTCTGTTGTGAATTTTTTTAATTGTGGTTTAATTTAATATATTCTCATTTAATTTCGTGAAACATTAGAAATTAAGGGCAATATTGAAGATGTGCTAAAAATTAAAAAATTGATTTAAAAATAGAAAGATACTGATCGCGATGAATCATAAGGAATGCTTTTTTTAACCAAAAACTGAGTGAAAAAATTAAGTGCAATACAATAAAAAATTAAAAAATATAAACCTCAAAGTTAACCGTTTGTTTTTAAGTTAAAACAAGAACGACACATTCACAGAGAGCTCGCTTTCTTTAATATAATAACATTTAAATATACAAAACAAAAAGGACAGATAGATAATTTATAGTGCAAACACTGTCACAGATAGACATACAGACAGACTTCGAACACTATGACGGACAGACAGACTTCGAACGAATCGACAGACAGAGAAGGTCAAATCCATAAGCTCTGCTTCTCCATGAGAAAGCGAGCTAAAAAAATTTTACATAAAAAACAAAATATATTATCAAAATCTAATTTATTCGGACTAAAGATAAAATGATAAAACTTTTAAAATATAATCTAACTTGTGATGCTTATAATTCAGTAATAGTTAAATACGGTAATTTATTTATTTAGCGTATGGAAATTATTAATGAAAAGATATGCATCTTTATATGTCTAGTTAAATGCTTGTAAAATTATTCATAAGAGTTGATAAACTAAATTTAATTTAACTACATTTTTAACAGTTCTTAAAATTTTAGCGTCAAATGACTGAAAATTTTATATAAAATTTAATTTTAAAACAATTTATATTTCAATTTTAGAAAATTATTTGATTTAAAGTTATTTGATTTTGGTTTTGAAATATGATTAAATTAATATGCTAGTAAAATATTTAAATTTTAATGATTTAAACTAAAGGAGCGAAGCCATTAATTCATGGTTTGATTTGATTTGGTTTCTATTTTTTGAATGCGGTTTGCAAGTTTAGGTCTTGTTTAAAGTTAATACCATTTTTCGTTCGCCGAAGGAGGGCTTTTATTTTACTCGTAACGTTTAGAAAAAACTAAAAGAAAATAATGGTAACAAAAAAACTAATTTTCTATTGAATTTTGTTTAACAAATTTAATGGATTGCCAGAGCAAAAATTATCGATTATTTCTGCTAATATTTGATTTGTTAAAATAAATTATGCATAAAAATTTAATGAGAAGCGACCGATTAATATAAACTTTGTTTCAAATCATATGTTCAAAGGATTTGTTAACGATTAGGTAAATTAATAGGAAATCTAATCGAAAAGCGCGCTCATTTTCTTATCCTATATATGTGATAATAAGATTAATCATAGCATACAGCTTGTCATATGGAATTGAATAAATCATATCTCACGTGTTGCTTGCGTTACTATTTCCTACTATAATAATCGTATAATTTTAACTACATATGCATGAGAACTACATTAATAATAAAATATATGTTTACTCAACAACTGGTGCATAAGTCGATTAGTATTACATGTAATGTGTATAAAGAAAACATAAGAAAATTGTTGCGTTTCGTTAGGCTTTTTAATACACGGGTTCACAATTGTTTGTAACCGCTAAATATTTTCCATTTAATCAATTATCGAATTTTTTCCTCAAAGTAATAACTTTTTTTTGTATACCCAGTAGTCTTTAGTATCGAAGCAACTATTCATTGAATATAAAAATAATCTATTTTTATACAGAATACGAATATCCTTCATATGAAATTATTTTTGCCATAATACTATTGGTCTAAATTGTTTAATTAGTATTTTCTAATAAACGATATGCTTTTAGGTTAGCGAAAGAAAACCTAAACAAAATAAATATAAAAAGTTAATTAAACAACAGAGATAAAAATCAATAGAATCCTAGAAATTGCGTGCGCCATTAATGTTTTTGGATCAACTCTCATATCATTTATTTATTATATCTTTATTTAGTTCTTTTTTAATTACAAACCCAGTGTCAATATTCGAGATTATTTTAATTTACATTGTTATTATTTACATTGATTTAGTTTTAATGTTTCATACAGGGTTTAGATACAAATGAACATATTTCTGTCCCTCTGTACTAATGTTGGTTATTTTATATTTATAAAGGTATAAATTTGGTATCCTGTATTCATAGGTTGTAAACTAATATATTCCTTGCAATTGATCCAAACTTTATTTTGTAGAGAAAAAACGATGATTTGCATCAATGAGTAAACTCGATATGTAAATAGCAATACTGCTTAACAAGAAGTTTAATAACAAGATTTTAAGCGAATAAATTTTTAAAAATCCCTTTTTAAAATTTAATTTAATGAAATCAAAGCTTTTTAAAAATCCAATAGTAAAAATAAAAAATTACATTAATATTGACTTTTTCGAAAAAGCTTTAAAAAGCTATTTGTAAACTTTGTCATGTGATTTGCCGAATCAAATAAATTATTGTAACAAATATCTGGAAGTTTTAATCTATGATATCTTTTTAAAAAATCGTATTAATGATGGGAGAAAGCTCAGCTCAGACAAGCTAGCTTAAAGCTAGCTTAAGCTCAATAAAAAGCTCAAATGATATATTTAGTGTAAATCTAAAGCTCGAAGCTCAGAGACACATGAGCTCAAGCTCAAACTTTAGTCCAGTGAGCTTCTTGAGCTTGAAAAGTTCATTAATGAACAAAAATTTACATAAAATTCACCCAATTTTATCCAAATACAGCTTATTCAAACGAAATATTTTACTATTTATATAAAATTATAGCAATGAATATCACATAAATCAATATTTTAGTAAATATAAATAAAATTTTACTATTATTTATTTATAATAATTTATTTTCAGAAATTATTTTTTACTTGTAAGCTCAAAATTAAGCTCAGGTGTAAGGATAAATCATTAAGCTCAAGCTCAATTGTGAAATTTGTTTTGAAGCTCAAGCTCAAGGCTTTCAAATTTTGAGCTTAAGCTCAGGAGTTTCAAGCTCAAACTCGGCAAAAGTGAGCTTTCTCCCATCATTATCTATAATGCAATTTATTTTTATATAGTAATTTTGGTCACAAAATACAGAGGTCTATATGTGCCACTATATGATATATCGGTTAATCTTATGTTTCATAGCTATAGTTAATTCGATCATAAATTCGGAATTTTATATAACACGATATCACTCAAATAACTTTTAAGTAACCCTTTCTAATAATATTGGGTGCATATAATTACTTAAATACATAGTGAAGCAATTTCTACTAATTTGCTATTAATTTTAAACAGCACTGTAAACTAACATTTCTCTCTCCCTATCTCTTTCTCCCTCCATCTCTCTGCCTCTCTCTCCCTCCATCTCTCTCTCTCTCCTCTGCCATGTTATTTAATCCGATAAGATTTGTTTTTGTTTTCTACATAAAAAAATTATACAATTTTTTATTAGGCTTATCTAAAATAAATTAAGATTATTTTATTAGTACAGTATTTTTATCAATGTTGTTTCAGTATAAAATAAGTTTTATATACTAATGAACTTTTGAAATATATTGTAAAATCCTTTAACAATGTAAAGAAACTTTTCCGTTAAAGAAAATTTCATATTATCATTAAAACTGGGTTTTCCTTAAATGATTATATATTTTCTAAATTACTGAGCAAATGGTCAATCAACGCATAAAGTTAACGGAAATTTGAAAGTTATGTTAAATAAAAGTACCCAATTTAAGCAATAAGTGTATTCATAAAGTTTACCTTATTGTGCAATGTTTTGGTTGAATATTAAATGGAAATTAGTAATTAAATTAAAAGATTTCATAATTTTTCAAAAACCAATTACTTTTTGGTTATACAAATTTCATTGCTAATGGATAGACTAATTATAAATGCAATTTAGTCATTCTTAAGACTGTTATTCTTCAAAGTGTATAACGTGTACTGTGTATACCATTAATTTATTTCATAATTATAACTACACTTTCTAATAGTTTTTATTACCACTTTGCATGTTTAAAAAAAATTTTGCAAAAACTTTAGAATATGTTTGAGGTGAGCTTTTAAAAGTGATCCCGAATATTTTACAACCTTGTTAACATTTTATTTAAAAATCAACCTTTGTTAACACTATTTAAATTTATTATTTTCGTCGGGTTTTAAAAATGTTGACACGAATTCTCGACCCAAAAAGATTTTCTTAAATTTATGTTCGAGCCCGATAAATCCCGACACTTTTTTGTGGGCCCGAAAGATCAGAGGTCCGTTCGGTGCTGAACTGTTTACTTTTTTAAAATATATATTAATTTTTAAACTATGATGGCGGATGCCATGTATGCGAATATAAAATAGCGAATATAAGGACTGTGAGACAAGCATATGTTCATAAGTATCGCCATTAAAACTAAATTAAAGTAATTAATATGATAACAATGTAAATTAAAATCATATCGATTGTTTACACAAGGTTTGTAATTAAAAAGTACTAAATACAGATATAATAAATAAAATATATGAAAGTTGATCTCAAAACATTAATGGCGCACGCAATTCCAAGGATTCTATTGATTTTTATCTCTACTGTTTAATTAACTTTTTATATTTATTTTGTTTAGGTTTGCTTTCACTAACCTAAAAGCAAGCTTATATCTTAAAATATATCTTTTATTAGAAAAATACTAATTAAACAATTTTGACCAATAATATTATGGGAAAAATAATTTTATATGAAATATATTCGTATTCTGTATAAAAATAGATTATTCTGATATTCAATGAATAGTTGCTTCGATTCTAAAGACTACAAAGTATACAAAAAAGTTAATACTTTGGGAAAAAAATTAGATAATCGATTAAATGGAAAACATTTAGCGGTTACAAACATTTTGTGAACCCGTGTAGTAAAAAGCCTAACGAAACGCAACAATTTTCTTATGTTTTCTTTATACAAATTACATGTAATACTAATCGACTTATGCACCAGTAGTTAAGTAAACATGTATTTTATTATTAATGTAATTCTCATGCATATGTAGTTAAAATTATACGATTATTATAGTAGGAAATAGAAACGCAAGCAACACGTGAGATATGATTTATTCAATTCCATATGACAAGCTGTATGCTATGATTAATCTTATTATCATAAATATAGGATAAGGAAATTGAGCGCGCTTTTCGATTAGATTTCCTATTAATTTACCTATTCGTTAACAAATCCTTTGATCATATAATTTGAAACAAAGTTGATACTAATCTGTCGCTTCTCATTAAATTTTTAAGCATAATTTTTTTTAACAAATCAAATATTAACAGAAATTTTAGTGACTAAATAATCGATATTTTTTGCTCTGGCATTCCATTAAATTTGTTAAACAAAATTCAATAGAAAATTAGTTTTTTTTGTTACCATTATTTTTTTAATTTTTTCTAAACATTACGAGTAAAATTAAAGCACGCGTTCGGCGAACGAAAAATGGTATTAACTTTAAACAATACCCAAACTTGCAAACCGCATTCAACAAATATAAACCAAATCAAATCAAACCATGAATTAATGGCTTCGCATTGTTAGTTTAAATCATTAAAATTTAATTATTTTACTAGAATATTAATTTAATAATATTTGTTTCTTTTAAAAAACAATTTTCAAAATATTTCAAAACCAAAATCAAATAACTTTAAATCAAATAATTTTCTAAAATTGAAATATAAATTGTTTAAAAATTAAATTTTATATCAAATTTTATGACATTAGACGCTAAAATTTTAAGAAATGTTAAAAATGTAGTTAAATTAAATTTAGTTTATCAACATTTATGAATAATTTTACAAGCATTTAACTAGACATATAAAGATGCGTATCTTTTCATTAATAATTTCCAGACCCTAAATAAATAAATTACCGTATTTAACTATTACGGGATTATAAGCATCACAAGTTAGATTATATTTTAAAAGTTTTATCATTTTAACTTTAATCCGAATAAATTAGATTTTAATAATATATTTTGTTTTTATTTAAAAAATTTTATAACTTAAAAACAAACTGTTAACATTGAGGTTTATATATTTTATTTTTTTATTGTATTGGTCTTAATTTTTTCACTCAGTTTTTGGTTAAAAAAAGCAATATATATACTTCAACTCAGTTGGCAATAACTTCTCATATTCTTTTTTATTTCCGTATGATTCGTCGCGATCTTTCTATTTTTAACTCTTAATTTTTAGCACATCTTCAATATTGCCCTTAATTTCTAATGTTTCACGAAATAAAATGAGAATATATTAAATTAAACCACAATCATGTTTGAGTTTATTTATCGACAGGATATTAAAAATTAGATATTTTAGGCCATATATCGGTTAAAAAGAATATGAGAAGTTATTGCCAACTGAGTTGAAGTATATATATTGCTTTTTTTAACCAAAAACTAAGTGAAAAAATTAAGTGCAATACAATAAAAAAATAGATATTTTAGGCCATATATCGGTTAAAAGTCTAACCTAATTTAAAAAAATTCACTACAGATGTTCAATTAAGTGTGTAAATCATGTCAATTATTTAAGAGATATTATTTACTGAATGGACTGAATTGACAGAATATAACCACCAAATTAATAAATTTTTATTAAATTTTTGAGAGAAGAGAGAAAGAAAAGACAATGTAACCTTAAGTTAATGTAAGTCTATTTTATTCAGGCTATGCTTAAAATATTCACGATAACCTAATTAGTTGAAAATAGTCTTTCATTTAATGGGTTATATCTTCGGCTATTGATATCAATGACACTCGAGTATTCATTGAGCATAAAAAAGATAGAGTTTATTATTTAGATATGGAGAATAAAGGATAATAAAGAACTTTAGCCATCAAAATAGCAAAGCAAGTGCACAAACTTTTTCATTTTTCTTAATGTAATTGATGGCATGTTTAACGTGTGATTATTAGGATGTATGAGTTCACGGCTATTTTAAGCTTAGCTTTTTCATAATTTATACCAAACTGTATTAATTTTAGGGTATATTTTGGTATATCAACTAGAGTAGTAAATCGTTAAAATTTTCAGGCCTTAGCCCGACAGAAGCCCGAAAGTTTAAAGTTGGGCCCGGCCCTAGCCCGATTATTTCTTAAAATCAAAAACCCGGCCCGTTCAGGTCCGATTAAATAAATGTCGTACAAAATTGTTTTATTTAAAAATCTTCGGAATATGACCTTAAAACGATTGACTATCCACTTTAGCAGGTTTTATTAGAGCTATAGTCACCTAATTATATTAATTTAACAAAAATTAAAAGATAATGTTACATTTTAAATATTTTTTGATTTCTGAAATATATAAAATGCAAATATTCCATAAAAATTATAGAAACTTCAAGCCCGGTCCGAATTTTTTATTATTAGGCCCGAACCCGGCCGGCCCGAGGACTATTGTCGGGGGCCCGACAAATCGGGGCCCTTTTACTAGTCTAATATCAACCATTCAAGCAATTGCTTTAATTGTGAATCAATATTATATACCAGTGGTTTCGTTTGCTGACAGAGTAATGTTTCCATTTGTGTTTTAATGTCTCTGTAAGACAATATAAAGAGAAGAAATGTGATAATATTATAATGGACTGCAGTAAACTTATTATTGTTGAGAGCTTGTGATTTGATACGAGTTAACGAACCGAATCTAACCATAAGTGTTGACAGTATTTTAGAAAAAGACATCGGATTGAATAAATTGAGCGCAAACAACACAGTAAAGAGGAATAGGATTGTCTGACAATAATAATTAATTACTATTAAGTGCCCATTGTATTACAATGGAAATTTATAATTATATTATTTTGTTATAAAAGCTCAAATGTTTTCAACTCATTAAAAAAAGCCCGAATTTAATTTGGAAAATATTTTAAAAAATCATCTTTTTAAAACGTGTATTGTCTTTAATAATGACTTTTTATAATCTGATTATAAATATGAGAAATTTTTAAATTTTTGTTACAAATATTTCCCATTAAATGTGGTTTACAGTTAGAAATTTGATATTAAACTCAAAAATAAATTATTGATAGTTGAAAGGTTATATATGTATTCATTCGAATATATTGCGATTGGGAATAAAATTTTTCAAAATTATATTGGTTCCGAAAACACAATCGAAAGATAAACTGACACAACAAAATTGAACAAAACATCCCAACATAGATATAAGATTTTATATCGCTTGCGATAGTTCAATAAAAACTAGAGTTCTTTAATAAAATTGAATGAATCCATTATATTAGAGTTCTTTAACTTTTCACTTTCTGTTTGCAACTTTTCTTTTCTAAAACTCCACTCAAATAGATTCAAACTCAACTGTTAAGCTTTGTATAGAATTGGGTTCATATGAGTTTTTAAATATCGTGGAAAGGTTTAATTTTAAGGATTAGACTTTTGTAAATGAAAAAGCGATTTTCAGATTAAATGATTGCGAAATAATATAGTTATATGTTCATTTAAGTGATGATTAAAGCGATTATTGTCACCAGAAATACAGTGTTATTCATTAGAGTTTTTATTTTTTCGACAATTTTAAATTGATTATACACGTAAAAGAAATAATCTCAAGTTTATTTATTTGTGTAAATATTAATTTAAAACTTCAGTAAAAAATTTTAACCTTTATTTAATCAGTGGTTTATCAAAAACTAACGTTATTAATAATTTTTCAAATCATTGAACTTTAAACCCACACTTTTATTTTAAGTCATTAATGCTTATATTATGATTTCGAGTTAACTGAACTTGACTTTCAAAAAAGCACTTTATTACACAAATGATATAATAGTTTGGTAATATAATTTCGTAAAAAGCAATACACATAAGTAGGCTTTAGGGATGAGATGATACTATGAAAAGGCTAAAAGCGAAAAGTGAATATTTGTATAAAAAATTAATGTATGGTATTTGCATGATATTCTAAAATATAAGCCTTAAAATTTTTGGAATTTGCAATCTTATTCAATTAAGAATTTTAGCGAAATATATTTTAATTTTTTAAGTAAATTAATAATAAAAATTCACTCAAGTTTAATCCAACCTTCAAAAGCATTTATTCAACATTTGTTAACATAAATATTTTAACGTGTAAACCCTTTTTGTTAATGAATTATTTAAATTATTTAAAAGATTTTTGATTTTATATTTTTGAAAAATTAATATCCACTATCGTTAATAAAAAATTTCTTAAAATTCATTCAATGTCAGCAAACTCAAATTTTATCATTCTCTTATTCGACTACAGTTTTACGGTAATTGAACAAAATCTTCGAAAGAGAGGAGAGAGAGAGAGAGAGAACGCTTTAATATGGAATATATACAGGCATATATATAGCTGTAGCACTTTAAGATCGTGAAATGAAACAGTAGTCAATCTTGTTCTCTCTATTTAAGGTGGAGAAACAATGACCAATTGATAGTTATTTTTATTATTAACATATTTTAATCTTTTAAATCTGTTTTTATAATTTATGATTTTC
>JAQGAW010004608.1:0-10675 GCA_034698025.1 Phthiracarus crinitus | reverse complement strand
TGTGAAATGAAGACACATGTGCGATCGTTTTAATTTAGTTTTGCCTTCTTTTGAAATACAAGTGTGTTTGAGTGTAAATTTGTTTTTCAATCTTTTTTAACCAAGAAAATAATTCTAAAATGAAAAGAATTTTACGCTTAAAAAAGATTTTTACGGACTATACGTTACGTAATTTTACGTCATTACGCTTCGCACATCCTTACATTTAAGCATTGATTTTGTTTGAGGCTCACCAAACGACACAAAAAGATGCGTAACTCCATAATCACTTGTGTCCATATAATTAACCCAAAATTTTTATAAAAACTCACGTATCATGTCAGAATCACTCATCACATCCACTTAAGACATTTCAAAATCAATAATTTTTTAAATAATTAAATTATCGACTTTTTTAAAATAGCTAAAATCATATTTAAATCTCTGATAAATCTAATTAATAATTCTGTTTATGCAAAATAAAACTGAAATAAAAAGGAATACTGTCATTATATGAGCTTTGATCATACCGTAAAATCTATTTATAAAAAGACATTTATAGAAACAATTTTATACCTTATCTCTAAATATGAATAAAAGTATAAGTAAAAGTCTAATAAAAATATTTATTGAAACGTTTCCAACTTATTTTAGATTTAGAACAATAATAACTTTAGTTATTAATAATTACATTGATAACAACAAGAATGATTTTTATTAAATTTTTAGATAATTAGCAATACTATTAGCAATTAGGACTAGACTTTTAAGCAGGCCCCGACATAATCTTGCGGGCCGGGTTCGGGCTTGAAAACAAAAAAGAAGGGCAAGATCGGGCTTTAACTTTTCACTAAAACATCTGCAAGTTTGACCTAATTTATTTTTGATGCAATGATTTCTCATATGACCGAAACTTTACTTAAGCTAATTTGACATTAACAGATAAAAGAACTGTATTAAAACCAAATACAATGTATAAATTATTGTTTTCAAGATCAAATTATGATATAATAAATAAAACAATATTAAATATTGTTTTATTATTTAATTATATATCTAAAATATATCTAATTATTAATTTTTTATTTGATCGGGACTTATCGGGCCGGGCTTTTGCCTTTTTGAAAAAATCGGGATCGGGTCGGGCCTATCTTAAAACTGTCCGGCTTCTGTCGGGCTCGGGCCTGAAAATTTTAACAATTTAAAAGTCTACCAAGGACTTAAGCTGAGATGGATCGATCCACAAAATCTCAATTTTTAGGGTCGGGGTATGTAAAACTCATCGGTTTTGGCGGACAATTATCAAAATGTTGGTGGGTGGTCAACTTTTCCAAATATCTAGTGGTCAACCCTGGGTTGGTCAACCAAATAGAATTCTAATCTTTTCGAAAACTCCTTATTTGTTGATTTATCAAATGATATTTATTTATTAAAATTATTTTGATATATTTATTTGATCATCAGTTATTTTTTGTTCTATATTTTAATCAATAAATTTAACAATACTTCAAAGTAAAATTATTTCTAAAATACAGGTAATTTAAAATAAAACACTGAAATTTCATTTTAAAATGTTAATAAATTTTAGATTAATCTAAACATATTATATATTTATTTTTTAAAATCAAATGTTTCTTAAATTTTATTTTCCTGCGATAAATTGTACAAATATTATTTTTCTCTTTAAAACTAACCTTTGAGTAGAATAACTTCTTTAAGCAGAGCTTAGAAGTAGATATAAGTTTTTAATTTGTCAATAAACTACATCATATCTGTTTTTATAAGATTATTTAGAAAATTGTTAGTAAGAGAGTTATTTAATCTTTAATAGTTTTTATCAAAAATAAATCAAAACACTGTAATATTTGACTAACAATGAATTATTTTCTTTTATTACAATGCTTTAGAAATTTATTTTTTTTGAAAATTCAAGATATAAATTTTTCAATCATTTTTCAAATAGTATTTTATAATTGGTTTCCCAAGAGGGGGGTCTAGCCCCCGTATACCCCCTAAAATTGAAAGTCGAACGCCCCTACCCAAAACTTTGAGATTTCAAGGACAAAAAAAATTTAAAAGTTGGAAAAATTATTGTCATATTGTAAAAAAATTTTGGTCCGAAGGTAAAAATGTTGTCCGCTAAATCCGGCGAGTTTGACCCCCCTTGAATTTTTTAAAAAGTCAAAAGAACACCCTATTAGACAATCAGACCTTGGGAAACCCTGATTTTATATGAAATATTAAATTTTAAATAAAAAGCTTAAATAATTGTTTATGTAATTAAAGTTTCTTTAAATCAAAAATATTGTACAAATCTAATTTTATTTAATGAACACTAAGTAAGGCTTATGTCTGAAAATTTAGATTTAACCTAAACTTAGACAAAACAAAATTTAAATTATTTAAGTAATGGGTAATTTAAAGTAAAAACACTGTCTCTAAAAGCATTAAATGAACTAAACAAACTAAATTTTTTCATTTCTATAACAAGATAATCATTTTAATTTCTGTTAAACGTTTTAATTAATATGCAAAAACTAGAAATCGTCAGAACATACAATGTTATTTTACTAACCCATGTAAGTTTGATTTTGCGTTTTTAAGTCCGTAATTTCGCAGCTATACGTATCTTACCATAATAGACCTATTTTCATGTTAATTTCTTTCTGAAGTTCCATTTTATTTGTTTAATTAATGCAAAACTTATACTCTTTTAAATATATGAGATCCCTTAGTTTAACTGTAAAAATAAAATAATAACTGATATAGTTATAACCAGACATATTTTGGTTTTTGTTTTAGAAAAAAAATTATAAACTAAGAAAATATACAGTCTAAATAATAGTCTAATCAATTAAAATAAGAATTTTGACGTCAGCATCCATGAAGTTCAGCGTTGACATCAGTTATCACTAGTTTTTTCATAGAACCAAATATTTTAAAAAATTTTACTTGTATTTCATAAGATCGAAAATAAAATAAGAATTTTATTATGCATAAAGTATTATAGTATAGTTTAATTTTTTTTATATCTGAGCTTATTTTATATCTGAACGCATCAAATTTAAAATTTGAAAAACTGTATTGTTCTATGAATTTTTGTTACGAAGAAACAAAAAAGTATTTTAGTAAATAAATAAATTTTAAGGTCATTATAACTTTTTTTATAATTATTCGAATGATCTTGAATTTAACTAAATTAGAATTGTATAATTATACGCTCATTTTTCTGAATTATCAAAACCTAAATTTTTTATTAAAATATGTAAGAGCTATGATGTTATAATAGTAAGATTTAGATTTGGTTTGAATGATAGTTGATTGCACTTCAGAGCTAATAAATAATTTAGTTTTGGTTCCGAAATAATAATAATGAGATAACAGTCGCATTTAACTTTGCATTACAAAATGACTTTACTTAAATAATGACTAGAAAAATAAACAAATGAAGCGTGAAATCACGTATTCTTTCTATTTAAGAATTTGCTCTCTTATTTATGGCAGCAATAATTTGAAGCATTGATTGTATAATGTGTTTCGCATTAATGCAATCATTTGTGCGCAAACCGTAAAACACCTTTTGCACTCTGCTATTAAAGCATTTTATTAATGCATACACTTTGTTACCGAAAAAACTAGAGTATAGTTAGTGTATAGTTTGTGCGTACACTACTGCTTATTAGCTTATTTTTGAATTGCTTTTCTTTTGTTGTTATTTGTGTTATATAACAACAATATTCGTACTTATATTACTTACTCTATTTAAAGAGGAAATAGGAAACGGGAAGTTTTTTGTGAAGATTGGCTCATGAGAGACGACGTTAAATGATTTCTCCCCTCTATTTACGCTTTAGAATGCGAAGTTAAAATGTTTAAAACGATGTTTCATATAAGCTTATGCAAGCAATGCTAGCGAATACTACTACTATTTACTACTTTCATAGTTTAGCGGCTTATCTTTTTTTGTGTTTGCATGCATGCTTCGGATATAATTAAGTGCTCCCATTTAATAACGAGACGAATACTTGAATACTTATCACATCATAAGTGAACATTACTGTACGGAGTGCTGTACACTATTGTGATTTAAAAGTATACAATTTTAAAGTTACTGTCTTTAAACTGAAATCATAAAAGTTGTTCACATGTATATCATTGCGCGACAAGTGTCTAATTATCGAAATGGATTGATGAAATTACAGACCGAACAGGTTATTAGATGGCTTCGTAGAATATTACATCAATATTGTCATGGTCTGGTCATTTTCTCATTTATGTTCAAATCATTACTAATTTGTTGTTTCACTTGAAAAGTTTATACCAAGTTTTGTATCTTTTTATACACTTTTGAAAGCGCATTCTGTCTACTCATTTGTAGCGGAATATGAAATCATATGAATCTTTTATTACTGTATATATGCTATATTTTTATTACCGTATATTCTATTATTCCTTTTGGTATATTATTTTTTTCTAATTTAAAGCATTATGAGCTCATACTATACTATATTTATATTTATCTCACATCATTTCCTCATTAACTTTTGCTTAACTTGAACACACGTTTTTTCAATCACCTTTCAATCTATCACTTGAATCTGAAAATATTTGACGTTTCGGGGCAAACAAAACTCTTAAAATCTATATTTTATATATTTCACTGATAAACCATTTGTTTTATGGCGTTATATTCAATTGAAATATTTTTTCCCAAAATAATATAACTGCCAATTTAAACTTATTTTCTTTACTCTTTTATTATTGCTTAAAACCATTTATGATGAAGTCATGACTGAAATCATAGTTTATAATTTGCATGTTACGCTTCACTTAAGATCTGATGCGAACATATTTAAGCTTATGTTGTTTGCTCTAAATAATGCATTTTGTTTTCTATTTACGCTTATATTTCGCTTCTTTCATTGCAGACGTGGATGACATTACGGCGGAAAATTTTATGTCAAAATTGGACAATGGTGTTATAGTTTGCAAATTAGCCAAATTAATTCAAGAACGTTGCGAAGCGACACAACAAGCATTTAATGGGAAACTTAGAGCCGCATTAGAGGAGGTTAGCAAACTTTATGCTTTATTTAACTCTTTAATGAATTTATCGCCAGAAGCACAGGTGAGGAAACATTTTAAAATTGCGTTCGATAGTTAATGTGGTATATGCTGATGGCCTCTAATGCCTCCCTTCACCGCTATTCGCGCAATCCGTGATCTTCTTCGTTGTCTACACATGACTAATCAAGCTTTTGCTTTGTTTTACCGTTTCCCTCAGGAAATTCCCGTCAATGGAGTAAACCTGAAGAATTCGATAAGATATAACTCAATTCCTAAAATGAAATGTTGGGAAAATGCAAAATCGCAATCGTTTTACGCGCGCGATAATGTGTCTAACTTTCTCAAGTGGTGTCGAAAGTTTGGTGTCAGAGATGCTGTTATCTTTGAAAGGTAAACCTATTAACACATCAACGCTTTCTAACACAAAACGTTTTCTAAATCCATTATATTCGATCACATTTTGATTATTAGCGAAGACTTGGTTTCGCACGTTAATCCTCGCAATGTAGTTCTCTGTTTGCTAGAAATAGCACGCATTGCATGTACAAAACACGCCTTCTTTCCTGCTCCTGGTTTAGTCCAGTTTGAACAAGAAATCGATGAAATTGAAAACATTTCCGAAACAGACGGATGGTCTGACTGTTCCCTACTTCAAGACATTCGGTCTCCTCTCGCTTATATAACAGACTCGAGTGCACCTGGAGTTGGGGTTCGAGCAGCATCTGCTTCATCTCTTGTTAGTAGTAGCTCGTCATCTGGCGCTAACAGTGCTAACAGTGTTAACAGCGCTAACAGTACAAATCATTCAACTCCAACCATACTCACTTCAGATCTAGACCATAAGGTGAGGCATTTTATAGATAAAACTACAGATGTTCGACAAACTCTTAGAGTATACATCATTTGTTTTGGGCCAATGCACACATTATAGCGTTTTATTATATAACGCATTATTTTTGTTTTCAATAGGTTATGCTGATCGCTAAATCATTCTATGGGCACGACGCTCGTCAAGGCATACAGCGTTTGTCAGAAGGTATCAATTTGTCACTGTATTCTCAACTTTTACCGTTAATTAACATGCGTCACAATCACTACTAAATCTTAGATAAAAAATATTACCCGTACAGAACATTTAATTGAATCGCTTTTACAATTGTTTATTATAATTAATTTTGTTACACAGAAAAAACTAAACATAAAATGTTGTATTCCTCGGGAGTGTAAACGATTAAATTCTATGGCAAACATTTTAATTATTCGCGATAAATAATAACAAAATATGTGCTAAACGTAATTAAACTATTTATTGCTCCGTTATTAAAACGTGTTTATATTTTTAGAAAAAATCCAAAACAAATCATTACTCATTTTGACACATAAACACATTTAACTTTTTTTAAAAAGAAAAAATCTACTTTTAATTTACTTTTGTTCATTAATTTAGGAAAATATAGAATTGCAAATCGGATCGTATTTATAAGAGTAAGTATTGAAAAAAGTAATTTATATTATTATTAAAATATAGTATTTTGTGCACGCCTTAAATGTTTTTTCAGTTTGGCAACATTTTTCACTTGTAATCACTATCCCTTGTTTTCGCAGAGAAAGTCTATAATCCACCTTCAAAAATATCCAGTTTTATTTATATAATATACGATGCCATTGCTCCAAACACCACCCTTACTCCGTAACCCAAATTTCAATAACTTTTTTCCTAAAAGAAGGTTTTGCATTACAAATATTCTGTTTATTATATTTTATATATAGAAAGAGTCGCCCATTTAAATTATTTTAAGCGAAAGATTTGGAATTAGTTTTTTACATGAAACGTTGCATTAAGCTATTAAATGCTAGTAAGTGTGAAAATTGTCGCTTAAATAACTGACAATCGTAATAACTAACTTTCTTTATTCAATTTAACATAATCTAATAGAAAATAAATAAATAGAAAATGCTGTACAAGATAAATGTGTCATCCATCACATCAAAAAAGAGCTCAGCATTCAATTTTGATGCTAAGTTATTGCTCTTTAGCATTGTTCGCGTTTCGAAATATCTTTCGTTAGAAATAATCCTCTTTTGTACATTTCATGACCCTTTAGCATGACTGGCAGAATAACTAATAACTAATGTCATACTCATTGACTTCCGTATTGTTTGCCGAATAGCTATACTTCATTAAATATAACATATATTTTTACCTTTAAAAAATTCTCTTTCTTTACATTTGCTAATCATATTATCAGTAAAATTGTTTTTGAATCCATTTTTAAATATTTTGTTTAGAAACTTGCTATTTTAATTTTATCCCACAAATGCTGAAGACTTATACTGTAAAGCATAGAGACTTTAAATGGAAAAAATGTGTAATAGAATCAAAAAAACAAACAGTTAATGAATAGCTGCTAAACTTGTTTCGAATGGCAGTTGTCTTTTATTTAATGCACTTATTTCTTATTTCACTTTAGAACATAATGCCCGCAAGATTTCAGATAGAAAGATAGAATTTAATTGTGAGAATTTTAAGCCATTTGTCAATCTCTTTTCATAAATTAATGACATTAGCAAATAATTTATTCTCACATCAAACACATCCTTATCACACAAGAAGCGTTTACCAATTTTTTTATTCATAATGACTTATGTCATTAAACTTTTCCATTTGATATTTTTAGAATTATTCGTCGTATCAATTGATTCATTAAAGAAAGTTTATTAATTAGTAGAATAATTAGTAAAAATATTCGATTGAAAAGAGTATTACTCGTTAAGCGCTCAGTTTTCTTGTTTTTGTCTTAAAAACAAAATTAATTTTCTCTTTTTAATTTTTTTTCTCCATTTAGTTGCTTAAAGCACGTCATGTTATGGTAAGGGTTGGAGGTAAGCATTCATTACAAAATTATTTTACAGCTCTCACTAAAAATTTGTTAAATTTTTATTATTAAACGTTAGTTACAAAACAGTTTTAAATAGATTTAACAATAATTGAATGCTGTAATATTTATACATATATGCCATACTCTATTGAAACGTTTAGGCGGATGGACAACTCTAAGCCATTTCTTAGAGAGACATGGCGGTGATCCGACTCAAGAAATATCACCCGCTGATCTCTTACCTCTCGATTCTCGGGCCACAAGTTCGAGTCCGCGACGTCGAAGCAGTCCTCTAGTCAGTAAATCTCAGTCTCCATCGACACCATCTCTGCTGCGTTACGTGAACTCCACTCCTGCCAGCCGTCGCAGCTCACTATCGAGTCCAGAACCATGGATGAGCGCTTCGAGCGGATACAGCTCTTGTTCCGCTGGTTATAATAGCAGTCCTCCGTCTACATGTACCATATCTGCTATGATAGAGACACCGAGACGTCGTCGCGCATCAACAGAAGCACCATCTCGTAGAAAAGCGATGGTTCAGAGAGCATCGATCGGAGGAATAGTTTCGCATCCATCAGAATCATATATCGCATCTTCGAGCTCGACCTCAAATCGGCCAACTTCTGAGCCTATTAAGACACGTTACCCAAATTATTTGCAGAGTTCGCAACACATCACTAATCGAAACTTGATAACTATGCCATCGATTAGTATGGCAAAGCAATCCGTATTTTCAAAAGCTGTGCAAAAAACTTGTTGAACACTGTATTACTTTTTTGAAACTTACTATTATTTTTATTGTAATTTTGTGCTTATATTTTAATTCTGATAATTTATTACAGCATCCTATCCTAATAACCTATAGTTTAACTATCTTTTACATTAACTGCATGCATATATAATCACTATTGATTTTTTACGCAATTTTTACTATTTTTACTTTTTTTACTTAATTTCTATTTTTACTGTTTATTACTTTTTTAAATTTTGTATATGATTTTGTTTATTCAATGTGCACTTATTACGACAATAATGCAATAAATAGATTTAAAATCTCGTTTTAAAATCAAAATTTATTTCTTAAAATAATAAAAAATATGTATAATGTGTTTTTAATTCCATAAACTAATTTTGAGACTGAATGAGAATTAACAGTAAATCGTTAAACTTCGCTTGTTTTTACTTTACGATCGGAAGTAACTTTCATTTTAGTTGGATTATCATCGCCTGGAATAACGAAAATATTTGTAAAAATTGAAATTTGATTAAAATTATGTTATCTTATTTTTACTTGTTTTATCTTCTAATGTTTTGGTCGTTTCATTTTTGTTTGAATCGAGCAATGAATTTGTTTGCGTTAAGTCGTCGTTAACTGTTTTTGTATTGTTTTCAATTTTTTCTTCGCTTTTTACAACTTTATCGTTGGAATTTCGATCACGCCTTTCATAATATAAATACAACATATAAAACATAATCGACCAAACAATCATCATAAATATCATTATATTTATAATAATTAAAATTAGATCCAATTGTTCATTAGGAATAAATTTCATTATTTAGTCTTTCATTTATCGTTGAAATTAGACACAATTAAATTTGATTATTATTCAAACATTTTACCCAATACTATCAAAAAATAAATTTAAATGAACTTCTTTAACAACAAACAGCATGTTTCAGAATTGGGTTCATTGTTGCCTAAATTTATTGTTTAATGCGTGCGTTTATTAGCAATTAATTTAATATTGGAATCACAAACATAATTTCATAAAAATTAGAATTTATGTCATTCTTTTATTAAGTAAAAACAAAAATTTCAGTTTAGCAAGTCTTGTTCAGTTTCACAGTATCGCAAAGAGTAACAATTGTAAAAAGTTTGTAAATGCGCTTAAGTTCCAACAATATAATTGTTACTCAATTTGTAAAACACGCGCGCCTATAGTGTGATAACTTAATTAAAAATTAAGAATTATTAAAAAATTTTTATTTGCAACCTTCATGTTAAGTTAATTACACAATTTTTCCTATAACTTTTGTAATATGACAATATTTTTATTTTTCTCAATTAAATGACGCAACGCCTAAACTTATTCGTTAACCAATGCGTAAGGTTAGCCAAAACGACTGTGAAAGTTTTAAAGTTAAAAAACTTAAAATAAAAGCTTACTTTCCTTATAGAAACCCACTGATTTATAATGAATAAATGTTTTATCATGTGTATCAACCTTTGATAGTTGTGAGTTCAAAAATAAGTACGATTATATAACACTTATTTTCTAATGGTTTCTTTTTCTTCAAACTTGTTGTGAGCTTAGAGCTTGTTTCAGTTTTGCGACAGAAAATCAAATTAAATGATCGATAATAATTTACTTATTTTGGTAAATAAAATCATACCTTCAGAGCAAAATAAAATTTAAAGCAGGGAAACTTTTTTTTTGCGTAATTTAATACTTTTAACACAAGCCTATAAATTAAACGAATTTTATATTGTAAGGACTTAAGAGAATTTGGATTAAATACTGTAAACTTTATTTGAGTCTCTCTGTTTCTCTCACTTTTTCTTCTCTTTTGTTTTAATCATAAAATATTGTATATACAGTAATACTGTCAATACTTGAATCATCAAATCTGAAAGAAATTTCGATATATTTGAATGTAATCATTAAAGAGCGGATTTTTATTCTCAAAAATTTTCAAAATATGCGAATATATATTCTCAAAAAATACTCAAAATATTCTCAAAAATA
>JAQGAW010004607.1:0-10677 GCA_034698025.1 Phthiracarus crinitus | reverse complement strand
CCGAATTTAGTAGTTTTTTGTTACCGGTTACCGACCGAATTTATTACTTTTTATTACCGAAAAATCCTATCCCTAATAATGGTGCACTAATTCCACATTTAAGATTTTGAGATCATTTTACTTACATAAATACTGATACTAAATATTTTCATTTAGAATAATATTTAAAGTAATTTTGAAAACGTCTAAAAGTTTTAAAGTGTTTTAAAATTAAGGCTATAAAACTGAGTATAATTTCATGAAAATTATTAATTAATGCAAAAATTTATTACTGCCAACATATGAATAATTTTGAATAATATTCAAAATTGATTTTTTGTATGATACAATTTTTAGATCTGAGCTGTTGTTAGACGTTTTACATTAACAAATTTAAGAGTTGTCTAATCTTAAATGAATAATGTTGTAATCATACGGTACTTTATTAACAGTCGATTTTTGCTTCTTTATTAGATTAGTATTTTTCTTTAAAAAGATTTCTTATTCACGCATAAAGTCTTATTTAATCAGTTTTTTTATGCCAAGTTTTAGGCAACATTTTTGATCACAACTAAGATTACAAATAAAAAACAGTTGGTTATAATAGATAACTACAATATTATATTAACTTTCCGATTATTATTAACCATTATTAACAGTAATACTCGAACTTTCCGATGAATCATTTGTAACGTTAATTATAGCATTATTCGTTCCGTTTTCCACGCTTTTCTCGTCGTTTGAGCTCAACTGATAGCACAGATTTTTCTTATAGAACTCATCGATGCCATACATATCGCTATTATCATATTCTGACCAATTATTCTTAGATGACACCAAATCCAGTAAATTGATTAATGGGCGTTCAAATATCATAGAATATATACGCGCATAATGTGTTCACAGTTAAGTCAACGTACATATCTTGAAACTAAACGTAATTCAATTATTTAAGTTAAAATTTACAATATTTATACGATTTTGAGTTATCATGAGAAATCGATGGTTAACTTATACTGTATATGAGTATTGTGGTCATTAAATATACTAATTGCGAATCAGTCATTATATAGGCATTTCGTGTCCTATAAATTCTGTTTGTTAAAACAGGTACAGTATATTATACTGTATATATATCGTGTAATTAAGTTTTGTTATTGGTTGAAACGCGCGAATTGATAAAAACTTTGTAATAATACCTAATAGACATTAGATTTAACATATAATATTGAATTACCGGTAGAATATAGAGAATTATATATTTATTAGATTAGTTTGTTTTACCTCCGCGTCCAGTACTGAAAGCAAAGTTAAATCATTGAAATGCTGCCGCACATAGCGATCTGCCCAACCAATACCATAACAGAACACTTATTTCGGACGGGTATTCGGTGAATGACCAAATGTGTTATCCCACACATAAATTGAAGGTACATATAACTGAAATATCAATTATCTATAGAAGTAATTCAACTGTTTTTCCGCAGAAATTAATATTTGGATGTTTGTGTAACGCATAACCGACAAACATTCCGATAACGAAACGTGCGATATATTGCAATGGACTTAAATAGTAAGCGGTAACGTATTACCAGTTGTTGTATGCATTCGTATCGTTTAACGTCATTGTAATTTATATAATCGTATAAAAATTTGGGATAAAGTGTGGTAAGAGTTCCGAAAATTATGAATCCAATAATTAATAAAATTCTAAATTTTGGCGATTTGTACAGCGATAGGAATAAAATAGGCGTAAAAATATAAATTTGATACGTCGTAGAGAAATACCATGTGAAGGGATTGCACTAAATTTTAGATTTTATGTTTAAGAATGTTTTCAATTAATCATAGCAAACAACGCGTGTGATAGTTAATCATAGCATTATCTATTAAATCTGTAAATGTTTGATCTTAAATAATGTTTGTGATTCGCAGCAACTAATTATATTATGTCTGTTCAAATACACTAAAGTTACGCAATCATAAAAAGTAATGCACTGAGTGTTAAGAACAAAAGTGCAAACATTCAACGAATAATTAATAATTAAACTAATTATAAATATATTTCTATGAGATACTCGAAAATATTTGCATACAACTATTAAGTACAACTCGAAAAACAAAAATTAAATTATGATTTTTAAAAAATGATTTATCCATTTCGAAGAATACATTAATTTAGAATTTTTAGATAACATGTTATACCGGAATCGTGTGACTCAATAAATATTTTGAGAATATGAACGACAGTTACTAATGAAATGTTGTAATGATAATCATTAGAGTATCAAAATTCTAGCATTTGCTACTTTGTTGTTTCATATGTTAGAACCATAAGAATGTATATGTGCACGAATCACATTAAATTGAGTCGTTTTATCTCCATTTAATGCTATATTTTGCTATTTTTAAAGATAATTGCTAGAAATGCTATTTTTGCTATTTTATCCTAAAATAAAAATTTTGTCGATTAAATCTGATGAGTTTTTGTTACCCCTCCTTTAATTTTTTTATGATTATCAAAAGTAACAAATTTAAAACTAAAATATAAATTTTCTTTTAATTTTTATAAATATTGTTCTGAAAATATAGTTAGAAAAAGTGTTAAAATAATGGAAAATTGATTTTAAGTTAAAATTAAGATAATTTTAAAAATTTATAAATGCTATTTTAAAGTGCTATTTTGGTCATTTATTAATGCTATTTATAGCGCTATTTTTATATGCCATAACTGCTATTAATTTGATTCTCTAATTATTAGTTTCATAGTTTGCTTTATCTATTAAGTGCATATATTATATTACATAATAAGTGCCAATTATTAAGTGATAAACTTTACAGTTGACATTTAAATAACAACGTTATCTGTGTTATAATTTGTATCTTAAATCAAATATTTCTAATTTTTTTAAATTTATGTTTTCGTACATATCGAGGGAATTCCTATGCAATGTATAGTAAAAGTTGCGTAATAACATCAACTTTAACAACTAAACAGATGTATTAGATTATTGGTGGCTATATTTTGCAGCCAAATAAACAAAATCGTGTGTTAATGCGCAGTCGCCTCTCTCTTCCTCTTTATCTCTCCCTAATCATCACTATCACGATCCTCAGTACACAATTGTGTGATTATTTTTAGTGTAACACTTTTCATATGATTCTATTTTGATTTTTTTTATTCAGTGTTGTGATCTGCGTATCGCCTAAACTATTATCATTTTTTAATTTTAAAAAATATGGCCTACTTTTCTACGTTAGAAATAATAGCGATTGTTTTACTTTCGTTGTTCGGCATTTGTTTGGTCATAAAACTGCTTAAAGGCGTTTGGATTTTGTTTTTGGCTCGCGCTCTCGGATTTGGCGTTAAATGGCGTCCGGGAGACAATATATGGGCGGTTATCACTGGAGCTACCGATGGCATCGGTTTGGAATACGCCCGACAATTAGCGGCTAAGGGTTATTCGTTGCTTCTGATCAGTCGAACTGAGGAGAAGTTAAAACGTGTGGCTCAAGAACTTGAGGCGAAATATCCAAATTGCAAACAGGTTTGTCCATCAATCGTAGCACATGTTTTATTTTGCCATATTTTTTATTTGTTATTAGAAATAAATATTTAATACTTTTAATATTTGTTTTATGAATCGGTTTAATTTACAAAAACAGATACAAAATAGAATTTTGATTTAATTTATTTAAATGCACTGATCAATGAGTGAGTTAAACACAAATTATAATTTTAAATTTTCATGCAATCATTTATGAAGTTTTTTGCTTCAATTCAAAGATAGTGTTTACAGTTTTCGGTTGAAAACTATTTTACGTAAATAATTTAAAATACATGTTAATAATAAACGTTTCTATTTACTACTAATTTAATTAAATATTATCTAAATTAACTATTGATTTTGATTGAAAAAATATAGCATTATAAGTTTATATAAGTCTAAAGAATTTCTGTCTTAATTTATAAAAATCCGCAAACTATAAGCTTTTACTAATAATTGAGTTTTGATGCGTGTGCGCTAACATATCAAAAGATCAGTTCCTTGAAACCCAAGGTTTCTAAGAATGCACTTTTATGTTAGCTATGCTACCACTGACTAACTCATTAAATTATTGTTAATGTTTGAAATAATTTAAGCTTTTCAATAGTTAATTCATTTAAAATAAAAAGAATTGTAAAAAATAGTTTCGCAATGTACTTATGCTATATTTTTTAGCTGTGTGCCATTAGCTGCTAAGCTATCATTCAAAGTATTTTTTAATAAATTGTAAATATAAAAATTGTTTAATCATTTTTTTCTCAATTATTTGAGTGAATTAGACATTACAGTATTTCTCTAAAATAAATATTTTTGTTTAGACTAATACTTTATAATATCATAAGTTTAGTATTGTAAATAATCGTATGATCAGTATTTTTTTCAAGTTTTCTCTTTAATTTGTTTATAGTTTTAAAACTAATTAGCGACTTCATCAGTGTTTTATTATTAAAATCTTGTAGAATATTAACAATTAACATTAAATTTACTAAAGTGAAAATGTATAAGTGAAAATTAAAGATCTGTTCTAAATAGTTTGTCAATTCGTTCAAAACAATTTACAATAACAGCTATTTATTAAGAGCTCAATTCGCATTTAATTCCTGTGTTTCTCTAATCATTTAATTTGACAAGAATAGAATTTGACAATTTATAATTTAAAAAATTTGTATCGGAAATATGTGTCCACATAAATATATGTCAGGCTCGCACTAATTTGTACCCAACAACTTGTTAGAAAAATTTACATATTTATCTATGGAATATAAGTAAATACATAGGAAGTTAAGGATATTATGAAAAATATTGCAGATTAAAATTTAATAACCAACCAAAACAAAATTGAGTGACATTCTTGATCGATAAAAAGCGTAAATAATTATAATTATATTTTAAACACTAATATTTCAGATAAGAACTGTTACCGCGAATTTTAATCGTACAGACATTTACGATAATATTTCCAACGCAATCGACTCATTGGACGACGTGGACGTATTGGTGAATAATGTGGGCACTGTATTCGAAAGGGTCGAGTATTTTACGTTAATACCCCCTTCAATGAACGATACATACTTTAACGTAAATATGCTGTCATGCGTTAGAATGACCGAAATTGTTTTACCAAAAATGATTAAGCAAAGGCGCGGAATAATTATGAATATCGCTTCAATGGCTGGTACGATGCCATCGCCTTTGTTTGCCGTATATTCAGCGAGTATGCAAATCTCACGTCTCGATATACTTTGATTTTCTAACCGTTTTATTTTCATTGATTCACTCACTTATAGCCAAAGCATTTATGCGTTTTGTGTCCCAATCGGTTGGAATCGAATTGGAGTCGAAAGGAATTATTGTGCAAACAGTACTTCCCGGTCAGGTTGAAACTAATTTGACCAAAGAGTTTCCCAGACATTTTTTTGAACCAACACCAGAGCAATACGTGTCATCCGCTTTAAAAACTGTTGGTATAGAATCACAAACTTATGGACACTGGAAACATAGATTGTTGGCGATTATCGGCGAAATAGTGATTCCGTTATTCGGCGAACGATTTGCTTCCAAATTAATGTTTATTGGAATGAAAGATAATCGCGCTAAATATTATAAGAAATATAATTTGAAGGATACTTTTTAATCAAAATTAACATCTTTTTCATTTGATTTTTTATATAAACTCATTGTCGCACAAAAATAAAACTTATTGAATGATTTTCATTTCTACTTACGTTATATGGGGTTTTTAAACGCTACAAATATTCCGAAATTATTTTATACAAAATATTTTTCATTAAAAAAACATTAAATCAAAAGTTAATTAAGTTCAAAAATTGCTATTTTAAATAACAACAAATGCTATTAAAATATTAATGATTTCTATTAATGATATTAATAATAAGTTATTTAATTAGTACTTTATTTTCGGTAAACTTGATTGTAAACAAGTATTATTTAATAATTAGTCACAGAAAATAGACGATTAAATCACAGCTTAATTAAGAACACATTACAATTTTAATAACATATATAGTAAAGTTTAATAAAGTTTGATTGGCATAATTTTTTAGCTTATGGAAGCAACAGTTGAACGAGACTTTGTGGGCATATTTTTCACTGATGTGGTTAATACGATCGGAGAGTCGCCGATGTCGTACTTAGTTTTAGTACCATTTAAATTACGTGTCGGACTATTATGCTCGTGATTGACATTTGCGGTGTCAATGCTCTCTTCATCAATGATAGCGATTGCGTGGTCATTATTATCGTTGTCAAAACTTCCAAATCTGTGTAATCGTTGCGCGCTATCAATCAACGTTTTTGTGTGTCTATCGGCAGATTTGAAAATCAAGTTTTCTTTTGTTGGCGTTTGAGGAGCAGACTGTAACTGATTTGTTTGATTTTCCCCATTATTTGAATCACTTTTGCTAAATTTAACAAATTCGTAGAGCCATCCGCCGAGAATAGCGCCGATATGTGGTCCTATAAGACCTGCGGTCAACCAATAAAATGAACCCAAAGGACTGTAAAAAGATTCCAATTAATTACAATAATTTTTTAAAACGAAAGATATTAAAGAATATTAACCGAAAAGGTTCGAGTCCATAGCCAGAAAGGGAGGTGAAAAGTCTCGGTCCCAAATCCCGAGCGGGATTCAATACAGCGCCACAGTTGAGTCCAAACGCTATTATAATGGACACGACAATTAATGCTATGTACAAAGGCTGAAGAGTTTTCGGAATATTTATTCCTTTTTCATCAGTAACGACGCATATGGCAAACATCATCATAAATGTTGCCACAACTTGATCATAAATTGAACCAAAAATTGATACATGAACGGCTGGATATGTGGTAAATACGCCACCGGTAGTCAAAGCCACAAGCGTTTCGTTTCCATTTCCGTTATAAGCCACTCGTAATCCCTGATCATAACTATTAAGCGCTTCATAATAAGTGGTAAATACAACAAAAGCGGCCAAAAATGAGCCCAAATATTGGGCCAACAAATAAGTGAGTACTTTTTTGAATGGAAATTTGCCCATTGATAACAAAGCTATGGTCACTGCGGGATTTAAGTGTGCGCCTAATCAGTGATTAAATATTAAATTCAAAATATTAAATATAGAAAACAAGAGTTTCTTTTAAATATTGTTAGACATACCCGAAATGGGAGCTGAAAAACAGATTCCAATTAAAACACCGATTCCGAAAGCGAAAGAAACAGCAAGTGTGTCCACGCCCTGTACATTATTTTTATTTAACACATAGTTAGCCACTGCTCCATCTCCTATGGCCTAAAATAAATTTTAATGTAAGCTTTTACTCGTGAATTTAAACATAACAAAAATTAATTTATTGACCCAAAGTTATTTATTGTTTCTATGTTTTGAAGCTAATGTTTTTGAGTATGTTTTCATAATTATTAATTTAAAAGCAGTTAGAAAATTGATTTAATTAAATAATATATGAAAATTTTATACGTTTTGCTATGAAAAAACTGAGATCATTGTGAAGACAATCTTAAAATAATCTGAAGGTTAATTGCGAAATATTGCGAAAAATAAATCTCAACTTAGCTAAGGTTCAAATACAATCTAATATAAATGATAAACTAAGTGTAAGTTAACTTATTATCGCGATCAAGAAATATCACAGATTTTGTTATGGACTTATTTTATTTAAGTTAGACGTTCTAACTTAGAACTTGAAATAAATAATCTTTTTCCATACTTTAAATCTAGTTTAATACTTTTGCTTTATAAGTAAGAATATAAAAATAATTATTTTTTAATTTTCTCTAATTTCTATAAGCATTTAAAACCATTAATTTAGTGTAAAATATTTAAAAACATAAATCCCATTATCTGTTGTGAATAAAATATTGCGTAGTATAATATTTATTAGATGTTTTTATATTATTTAATTAGAGGCAAACTAAGATTTTCTTTTCGAAGTAAACAACAATTACATTTCTCCCAAGACTATTATAGAATAATTATTCAAGTAATAATTAATGATTTATAATTACAGTAATGATGTATAAACAGAGTATCACAGAGGGTTTGGGTCTGGGGATAGATTTTAACAAATTTTATGCAAAGCCTTTTTTTGCTTAACAAACTTTGGCAAACTTTAAACATTTTTTCAAAATTTAGAGAAATATATAAGGTGACTAGATTTGTTGGACAAATTTTGTAAATAGCTTTTTGAAATTTTTGGATATCCGAAAAACTCTTGGGGTCGGTCTAACCTAATTTAACACTCAGATTACATCATAATTGATGCGTTATTATATGGTTTTGAAAATTTTAAGTCCCTTATCCTATCAATTACATTGCATTATAATATAAGTTAATAATATTATTAATATTAATAATTGAGTGCATAATTTAAATCTCTTAGCAACCAAGATATTTGCAGTATATATTATGTGTAATATGATATTATGAATAAATATTATAATATAATTTAACATCAAACTCATACAATCAAATTAACTTTGATCTTAAGTTATAGCAAATATTTAAGAATAACATTTCAAAACAGTAACTGTTGTAATCTATATTTTATTATTAGATATTTATCTTGAAACTCATAAAAACTTGTCTAAGAACACACAATACAAAAGTATTCGTTTAAACTTTACGCTAATCTCTTCAATTTTATTAAAATTTTATATTCTGTGTAAAAATTTTATTTGAATATAAGATAAATAAATAAATGTTAACATAAATAGCGAATATAAAATCATATGAGAACATTATGTTCTATGCATTGCGCATTGTAAGGCATTGTGCGAAAACAAACACTTTAGAGTGTCTGCAACATTCGTTTCAAATTGATAATTAAAGATAAAAGCAGTTCGCAATAAATCGTTTATATCAAGTAAAGGTTGAGGTGAAGGTAAAACTACTCTTCAAAAGTTTAGGTAAATAAAAATTGCGTTCATACAAAACTAGTTGATATATTAAAATATTTTTATAATAAAATTAATTATCTTTGTTAAAATATTTCTTATTAAATTAATTCAATATTTCTTTATTAAACAAATTCACGCCCTTTTTAATTATTCATGATTTAATTTCATAATGAAATTGAATTCTATTCATTTGCTTTTATAATAAATTCTGAGAAATAATTATACTAAAATGATTTAAATTTCATTTATTGATGTACTGTATTATTAGTCCAGAATAATAACTAACTTATAGTTGCAATTAATTATTGATACTTACAATAATGAAAAACGTTCCTAAAAGTTCGGCAACGAATTCTCGATACCATTTTGTTTGCGAATCAGTGTTTGCTTTTTTATCATCGCTCGATTTTCCACTGAATCTAAATCTCGCCATTATCTGTGTTTATGATTGTATAAAAAGGAAAAATGTTAAAATATTTTCAAAAATATTTACTTAAACAATATTTAAACTTAAATAAATTTACAAAATAGAGTTTTCTAAAAGAGCAAGAATACAGTTGAGGATATAGAGATCAAATGAGTTTATACGAAACAAAAATGGGATATAAATTGAAAAGATTATAGTGAACTACAATCCGAAGAAAAGCATGAGTCACATAAACCTTACTGAAGAACAGTTGAACAGTGTTGCGTCGAGAAGAGCAAGAATGGTAATACTGTAATGCACTCGTTGTGTTACAGCATTAAAAAGCAAAAACACAACTAATATTAGACTCGAGTTGCGCCGAAATTGTTTGTCATGTTAGACGTCTGTTCTTTCGTTTAAATAATCAATAATAAACTTTCGAAAGAGAAAGTTTTATGTTATTTTCGAATCATAATCTGCGTGAGTGTTTAGAGGATCACAATCTACCGGATTATGATGAAACTAATTATTTGATTAACTCATATTAATATCAAACTTATTTTGTTGTCATTCTCTATTGTGAAAACTTTTCCTTGCAATAATTAAATCGCAATAGTATTTAAAAGTGTTAATAAGATAAACATAATGTATATTTATATTGAATATTACAGCTTAAAGCTTTTATAATAAATTATAATTTTGATTACTGGACAGTATATTGAAATTTCGGTTGAATAGTAGATAATATTTAGTGATAGCAATCTATCACATAGTAAGTTCCAAAATGCAGATACATTGTGCATTTAATGCAAAATATTTTGTGATTCAGTTTAAATATTATTTGAGTACACATTTTTATAAACTTATTGGATTTAACGATGTGATAGAGTGCTATCACAAAATATTATCCACTATTCAACCGGAATTCGGTTATATACTGTCCAATAAGCAAAACTATAATTTTATTTATTGGACAGTTCATTATAAATATATTTAAAATTCTTAAAGCTTTAATTAAGAAAATAGCATATAACCGAAGCTGACCAATGAATTTTTTTCTGAAAATCCAGACACTGGCCAAAATATTAAATTTATAAACACATATAGCATTAAGTTTTAAGATTAGACAAAATTTTTAAATATTTTTTAGTTTTACGGTAAAATCTGAATATAAGATTAAAGTTTAGTGAGAAGTTTATAACTAGAGAGCATTTTTAACCGATCACTTTTAACCTGACAGACATACGGGTTAAAGTTAAAAGTTAAAAGTTAAAAGTTAAAAGTTAAAAGTTAAAAGTTAAAAGTTAAAAGTTAAAAGTTAAAAGTTA
>JAQGAW010004606.1:0-10678 GCA_034698025.1 Phthiracarus crinitus | reverse complement strand
CAGAGAATTGAGTGACTATAAACTAACTAAAAAACAAACTGCAAAGTCATATATTACGACCGTATCGATCTTGTTTTAGACTTGATTATGACTTGATGTCGCTAAATGTAAATAATTACAACTAACTATTGTTTATAATACAAACATTTGGCTATATGTTTATGTTTTTGTTTAACTTTATTCCGTGTATTAGATGTGGGTAGCAATCTCCGCGGGTTACCGCGGGTTTCTCTTGTTCTTTAGAAAAATTAAATGGTTAGTTAACAATTTTTAAAGCTCTAATAATGAACTTTTGCAGAAATTTATAATGTAATGAATCTGCTAATGCTTTAGTTACAAAACTCACAGATTTAGACCGAACATTACAGTAAAACCAAATAATTAAGAAACAAATTTTTGATTTTTTTCTGTTAAAGACAGTGAATATAAATGATGTAACTGCCGATTAGATAAGATCAATGAGTGGCATATCAAATAATTGAATGGACAAATGAATGACAATCAGACAAAATCATTCACTTTTCATGTACTGATGTCTGAATCAAATCGAAACGATTTCCAAATATATTAGATTAACATCAAATTAATCCAAAAGCACCGCAAATGCAATTAAGCGCAATTTAATTTCAACAAATGCATAAAATACTATACAAAATACAGGGAAATAACAGATTTTAAAATTAAGCTTTAATGTTAAGTTTGAAAACATTTAAAATCTAAGTGCGCGTTACTTAATTAAGGAAAGATATAAATTTAGTTCTAACGCCCAAAAATATTTTTATTAAATTTTTGGTATCAAACTTTTTTACTTAAAATCTATAGATAAAAAATTTTCATGGCTAAAAACTCCAAAACATTATAGCATATTATAAAAGCTCTTAAATTAATTTCTATAATACTGTATATATCTTTCAGACAGAATGAAATGAAATTGATTTTGAGAAACTTCATAAAATATTGCTTAATAGACTTAATGTAGACTTAATGCAGACTTAATGTAGACCTAAAATATTTTTATAACTTTATACTACATTATGATTTCATAAACCACTCCAAAATTATCAATAAAATTTGGTGATTCTAACTTATATATACTTGAAATAGCGGTAAATTTAGAGAATTAAATCTTCGTGACTCAGCTTTACAGAGCTTAACGGAGCTGTAGTTATGTATAAATTTTCAAGGTTTTATAGGTTTCACATGAAAACGAGAATTTTATTTAAACAAAAAAGCGAGTAAATAGTAAATATTATTTAGTTATCACAATCTTTCCACAAAGTATTGAAACTGTCAGCTGACACTTAAATTAATTGTACTCATCGTTTAAAGTGAGTTTCTGGCAGTCAACAAATTGCAGTTATGAAATCACTCAATTCATTGTTCTACATTCAAAATAAACAAATAAAGCTATAAACAACGGATTTTGCACTTAAAAATATTTTGATCATTTGCACTGAACAATGAATGGCAGATAAAAAACTTGTTTGCAAATCTACTAACGTAGTAAATTCATTACTGAAAATTGATGAATGCTCACAAGATCACAGAATCAGTGCAATTAATTAATACAGAATAATTATAAATAGACGTGGGTGTTATGTGATTAGCGAGAAAATATTCGATAAGTTAATATCGAAAAACTAAGCTCGTTTTTAATTCTAGACTAACTCTATTTACACAATTGATTTACTAATAGTTTTTTATTTTAAATAAATATCCATTAAATAAATTAGAAATAAATGAACTGAAACTTTTGGTTTATATTTTTTTCTCGGAATTCTATAAATCAAATTATGTGACGTATATTCTATAAATTATTTAATGGATAATTCTATAATAAAAATTAATAATATTTAATTAAACAAATTAATGGGAAACATAATTTTTAAAATAATTTTTAGTTTTAATCGTAAAAATACTATATGATCAAAACATTTTTAGGTGATAAAGGTAAACGCATTTTCATGTTTCTAAAAATATATATAATTAAAAAATTTCGTCTCAGTTTCAAATGTAAAAATTATGCAATGAGAACTACCGGAAAAATTAATAAAAACCTGTTATATTTAAAAAATTTAAAATAAACACCTTATGAGAAATTTTTGTTGACAACTTTTAAACGTATACTTAATCGAATAGCTTCGCTAATTGAATTTTTTATAGTTTTTAAATATTTTCAATTGACTAAGATTTAGTTTGTAATTTTGAATTCATACTACTTTTTCTTGGAAGTTTTTTTCTAGTTGTACGAATTAAAAACAAGAACGACACATTCATACAGAGCCTCTTTTTATAGCATAATTCATTGATGTTATTTGTATTAAATCCATATTAGCGCGAGACCATCGTATACATACATACATACATAAATATAAGTTCAAATATTTCTTAAAAAGGGCGCTAACATTTTTTAAATAAACATACCGGTAGATAGCTTTGGGGTTATATTTTACATTAAAATTTGAGTTAAAATTATTAGACCGAAAAATCAGAGCTTTACTTATGATTATAATTCAAACTCAAGAGTAAAATTTACATATTGTTTTAGTTCACTGTAGTATGAAAGTAATGCTCATAAAGAAAGAACAATCAAATGATTAAATCAAGATTTTCATAGTTTTGCATATAAATTTATTTTTTTGGGATGTTATGGATCTTTTGGAAATCAGTTTAAGCTCAAAGCAAGAAAAACATCTGCTTAATGCATCAATTTAAATGCAAATTTTGATTCTACTTTTGTTTTATACTCTAATCATTTTTGTTTTTTTTATTAACTGAGTTACAATGAAATACAAAACTACTCAGAAGTTATCGAAAAAGTATTAAAATCAAACTCAATTACCGGTTACTTAAACAACTTTTGGCGTAAAACAACGCTAATATTGTATTGATTTTGTTTTGAATTTGAAATATATTATATATATAACTCGATCAGTTCATTTTACTCTATAAGTATAATAGTGTATTATATATTTACTAAATTCAATTAAACGATTTGAACTTTAAAATTCTGATATTATTTAAATGAAATAATGATACAAAATTTGAAATCATTAAAGTCGATATATAAAGTGCAATTAAGTTGGTATCACAGGAAACTAACATTAAATATAATGTAAAATGAAATCAAAGCAAATATTTATTTAAAAACTATTTTTGTATTATTGTTTGCTCGTATATTGGGTTTGAAATTTTAAGTGTTTTTAACCTCTTATTTAACAGCTTTGTTAAATAAAATTCCCTTAAAATGACCAATTTTTATCGATTTGAACAATTGTATTGTACGATATGTACGTTCACATTAAAAAAAAATACAAAAATGATGTTATTATCTGTTTGTCCAAAAAAATCTTTAAACTAATTTATAGGACTTAAGAGAGTTTGATGGTTAAAGCAAAAGGTATTTTACTGCCACCTAAATAACTATAAATTGCGTTTTTAGTGGATTCTCAATGGTAATAATAGATATTTGGGAACTATTCCAACGTTTCTACCAACTCTTCCGTTAAATTATAGCACTAAAACTGTGGTACAGGCAGTCACAGAACAATTTATTAATAAAAATTGAACAGAACTAAAGCAGAAATGGAAAATAGAAATGTAAATACAGAACTCAAAAGTATGGAACTTATATAATCTAAAAACATTTATTTACATTTAAAACGAAAAAATTAAGTTTTGTTCAGCATTTAACGGAATTACGCGCATATTTCCAGTGAATAACTTATGACTGAATTTGTGTTTGAAAAAACTTCACAGTAATATTGTTTTACAAATGTTTCATACAAAAAATAATAAAAAAAGATAATTCTTAAGCTTGTGATGCGTTTCGAAATGCAGTAAAAAATATACTCCAAAGGGATATTCAATTTATAATGCACTGCACAGTACTTTGCGATAAGAATTTTTTTGTTAATTTAATAAATGTGAGAGTATGTGAAGCATTTCTGTATGCTATACATATTAGGGGAGAATAACTCATCATTTCTTCTCTAATCAAATTAAATATTGTGTTAAAAACAAACAACTTCACAATTGTATTTGACATAACATTTATTTCTCTATATTTCAAGACATTTCATACGCTATGCTATATTATAAAATGGTATAAACTGTAAGAATTATTATGAAAATTCAATTGGAAATAATTTGCTTGCAATTATTCATCGTTATGAAGCAATGTATAAGTAACTTATAATAGCAATTATATTTAAATTTTGAGTCATTTTACTGTTTATTTAGATACTGATAAACAGATGAAAGCAATCCAAACATTTCGAGTTAGAATTCAGTTTAACATAAATGTATAGCACACTAAAATTATTTATACGCGTTTAAAGTTGACATACCGTTCAATACTCATGATTGTAAGCGTGAGTACAGAGCATATAGCGCTAACGTTTTGAACATAATGCACAAATTTACAACCAAACCATCCCAATTCCCATGTATACGAAAATAGTTGTCCAAACTGTTCATAGAAATATTAATATCTTATTAGAATTTTTTTATTTCATGAATTTTAAAATAAAATTATTTTTTTATAATACAATAAAATAAACGTTTTTGACCAAAAAAACATTATTAAAATACTTGAAAATAATGTAAGTCTTAAGATAAATAAAAAATAATTATCTATAAAACGCCTCAAAAATGTTGGTCCAAATGTTATTTAGCCAAAAATCTTCATTTAGCAAACATGGTTAAAGAAACCGAGATTAATGTTTGCCAATATTCTTGAATCAAATTTAATTATAAAATTTTTACGAGTTTATTTATTATTTATTCTTTATCATACTTTATTAAAATTTTGTGTGGTTTCCAAATGTAAATTTAAACTCATAAATTGTAGAAATATAAGTAAATTTTAAACAGAATTATGGTTTCTTAAACAGAATGTGTTTGTTTGTTGGTTTCTTTAAAAAATTGCATATTTATTAAATATTTACTAAAAAATGTAAAATTGATTTAATTTTCAAAAATAATGTTTAAAATTTAAGTTCATATTATGTTGGAGTTCCATTTATAACGTACACGTAATCTAAAGATTATCTTCTATTGAAACAATAGGGAAATATTTTATTTTCAAATAGAGTGAAGGATTAGTTTAAATATTAATGCAATGTTTTTGAGAAACTTGATTTTTTCTAAACACACTAATTTTAATGTTATTATAACTATTTATTTTGTTTAATTTATTAATAAGTTCAATGTTTCTCATTCAATAACCATATAATTAAAAACAATTACGAATAAAATTTAACAACTTTATGAAGTTGTTAGACAATTAGTTTAATAGACTATAATTAACTTATACTGTTATAATGGTAATTAGACTTAATAATTGTGAATGAATTAATGCCGTAGTTCTGTATCATAATATTTTCGAAAGTTACACGATAACACATTTCAAAACTTATTGAAAACAAATTTCTAGTTAAAACGGTTTTATAAATTAATTTGATATTTAAATTTCTATCCATTGTTAATTCTTACATTATTTCTGTTATGCAATTTAATGGCAAATAACATAAATGTTAAAACTATTAATACAGAATAAATTAGTAACTAAATATGATTAATAATATTGAATATAATGATGAGTTAATTTATATTATAACACGTGAATGCTGTTATCTATAAGTATATATAAGTAATAAGTGGACACATATAACAGAATATTGTCAATTTGGTATTACGGAAATAGGAAATAATGCACAAAAATAGTGGCACATCTATTGAGAATTATGAGTGCATTAACAAGTGATTATTCCTATTATGTGCTATATTTATAGTGTGATGCACGAGAGGCTCTGAGCCAGAGAGCTATATGAGCATCAATGCTGTAATCAAGTGTCAAATGTGATGAGTTTTGAAACATTTAAAAATTTGAAACATTTCTAATTGAATGATGTGCTGCATAAACTATTAATTATTAAATAACATGTTATTTAATTCTTTTATATTTTACGAATTATTGGAACTGTTATAAATAATATATTCGAATTAATTATCGAAATAGAATTATAATTAAAAGTGCCAACAATAGTTCTCTAGGATAAGTTTATTAAGAAAGTGTTATAACACTTAACGTATTTCTTATTATTTAATATACAGAAAGTTCATTCAAAGCAGCGCATCATTCAATTGCTGTGTAAAAATGTAAACGAATTTTAATAATAAATTCTATTCATAGAATCATTGTTATGAAGAATTAGTTGTTTAGTTGTTAAAGATAAAAGGCTAAATATAATCATAAATAAAGTTGAGTTTATTGACCATAATTATGCACTAGTTATGAGTTTATACTGTACGTGTACTCCGCATAGAGCAATACATATGGCACACACAGTTTTACATGGACACCATCGAACTGTCATATCTGTTCACAGGAATAAATTGGGTAATTCATTGTACAATAGCGCTATGGAATCGGACCTAACCTAAGTAACTAATTTCGCTCACAGCTCATATGTTTGTTAAAATATTACACTACAGTACACCATTACTGTATTAATAATTTCATTTCAGAAAATTAACAATTTCTGAAACTATGTGTAACAATTAAAATTTATTCATTCTTTATTGAATTAATTGGAATAGATTTCTTTGAAATGATTCTCAATGGCAATCAAAGAGTGAATATAATACTGTATCAATAAATAGGATTCAGTTGAGATAAATGTTTTCTCCTCAAACATTTTCACATTTGCTTCATTTAACCGCTATCTTAAAAAACTTGAAAACTTTAAAAAATTTAAAGTAACCTCTTATTTAGTGTATAATAAATGTCATATTATAAAAATAAAATAACATCACAACTGTAACACCGAGAAAGTATTCCGTAATAAAACGCAAGAAAAATAAGAATTTCGTGTGTAATAAAATGGTAATAATATATATAACTTAAAGCTTATATTCAAATATCTATGGAATTCAGAGCTCAAACGAAGTTATTAATGTTTGTGTTTACTCGGGAGTGAAAATGGTTAAAAGTTTTTTCATTGCTAACATAAACGAATATCAATTGTTAACTAAATAATTTTGATGCCAGTTTTAATCCATATATTCCTGACTTAAGACTGTTTATTAGAATGAGATGAAAAAAACAATAAAGTTGAAAGACAGATCAATTTCATAAGCTTTATTTGCTTCTGGCAATACAATATAATAGCATTTAAGTTTTAGTTTCCATCAAATAAACAAAACATAAAAATAGACGGAAAAAGTTTCAAAATAAAATTTAAACGCAAATTTCTTATTAAATTATGATTTGCTAGATCTATGTTTAAATTTTTAATAAATATCGCTCCTATTAAAAGTTATAATGGCTTTTATTTTCTTTTGGTACAATAATAGTCATTTCTATAAATATTTATAATTCATTATGCGAACAAAAGTTAAGAACAGAACAATTATAATGATGGTGTTGGGAGTACTGTTACTCTACAGTAATGGTATATTTCTCAACTTTATTATTTATTTATTTATTTTTGTTGGCACTTTCATTGCTTTAAATATCAATGCTTTAAATTCGTCAGTAGAGTTGTAAAGAGAAATTATTTCCATTAATACGCTGTATAATATTGACTCCAAAGCAAGTAATAAATTTTTTGCTATTAATTAATTCAAATTCATAAATTAGTTTATATTCCTTTATCTTTGGTGATTTCGAAAACCTTTGAAAAATCTTATTGAAATCCTAACAAATTTTCAAAAATGAGTTTTCAATCCCTTACTATTTTTCATCCAAATATATTCACAACAACGAGCATTCATATCTTACACGTTTCGAATTATAGTTTATATAAAAACCCTAGTATAACATAAAATATCAAAATAGCTTATCTCTATGAATGCAATTTAGAAATATTCAGAAGCAAACACATGAAAAATTGGTAGACATTCTCAAATCAATGAAAGTTAACGAAATATTATTTAAAAAGTAAGATACATTTTTTAAATGTATAAATTTTACTCATTAATAATTTTGTTATGAAATAAAATTTTGTAATTTCAAAAAATCGGGAAAAAAATCTAAACTTATCTTTGTTTGACGAATGGATGTGTTTTTATCATTGAGTATATAATGTAAGTTACAGTTATTTTAAGCTATTTGTAGCAAATACGGTAAAATTTTCGGTCATTACACTTCATTCAATTTTTTCCTTAAAGATAAGCTCTAAACGCTTATATTAATAATATAAATTCTGATAAGAGTTAAATTCTGTATTTTTGTATGCAAATGTTCAAATTTATATATAATATAAATTGAAATGTTTGCGTAAAAAATTCAATAGACTTAAAGATGACAAAACGCTTAAAGTAATGAACTTTAGAAGTTCTATAAGAACTCTATAAACCTAATAATGTGTTTCTTGTGTTAGAAAAATCGCTATTATTTCTGGTCATTCATTTCCAGTGAGCCTTAAAATTAAACTTTTCTCCCACTCTTTATAATGAAGTAAATGATAGATTAAAACCAAGATTATTGGAATTTTAACAGTTATCCGCGTTTGTACGCAATCAATCACACATCACGAGACTATAAGACACAATACATTTTAGTTAAGCTCGAAATATTTTATGAAATATGGATCATTTATAAAATTCGATTGTTTTACAAATTGTAATTCTTTTTTTTTGTAACTAAAAATGAAACAAAAACATTATATTTTTATATGTTTATATTTAAAATAATAAAAATCTTTTAGTTTTCATTTTCTATTCGCGTACCAAAAACAAAATGATAATTAAAAACTACAACCAATAATTTATAAATTAATTTCGAACATTTTGAATAATAAATTTTAAAACCTTTATAAATAATTTAAAAACTTAATGAAATTAACAAAGCCATGATTTTAATCCAAGTTATAAATAAAACGAATCAATAAAATCATATTGTTTTTATTTCTATAGTACTTTGTACTGAACACACGTAATACTGAATATCGATAAATTTTTTGAAGGCAAATGGAATTTTGGCTTATCGACTAAAATCGTCAAGATATGTCAATGTGTTTCTATTTACTGACACCGATATAAACTAAAAAAACAAATACGAAAACATCCATAGAGAATCAGTCCAATCATAATATTTGCAGATATTTATAGTCTTTTTTTAACAAAATAAAGAACAATTTCGTTAAGCATCATCACATTAATCTCATGAATCTCACGCTCACTCGTCAGCAGTTAGTCTACCGGTAGTTGTCTAGTGCTTATCTATTATAAATGATATGTTAAACCACACGAATTCTTTTATTATTTTTAGAACTAATTTTTTGTAAGCTTCCAATTTTTTCTGTTAATAATGAATTTCATAATTTTTTAATACTATTAATATTTTTTTGAGTATAAATAATTATTATTAATAATTAGGGATTCAATTTTTCTGGACTTAAAACTATCAAAATCGGGCGTGATTCGGAGCTAAAAAACTATTAATTGGGGAACAAAAATTGAAAATTCTTGAAATATTTTTTGTTAAAAAGTAATAAAATAAATGTTAAATTTAGTGTTATTGATCATATATAAGTTTTAACACTTAATTTGTTATTTAGACTATTTAGTTGAAATAATATTTTTATAAAACTTTTTGAAAATTTTTACCTTTTTATTCATGATAAACTTATAAAACTTCCAACATAATGAAAATTTTCAATTATTCAAAAAATTTCTGGTAAAAATCGGGAATATTTAATTTATAGTTAAAAAATTCTGGTAATTCGGGAAAATGATCTTTTTTTATTTTTATCATATAACATTAACTTTTCCCGAAGATTGCTTTAATATTTGGTTTCGGGATTTTCCCGAAAAATTGAATCCCTATTATTAATATTTAAACATTAAAATATTAAAATCAAGTTCAAGATCATGTTAAACACCGAAAATATGCATCGAAATATTGAAGAATATTTTATTTTTGAATTCCAAGCTCGAAAACATTACATTCAATCTCAACATAACCAGTAAATTTAGTTAAATTGTAGCGAAGTATACATAAAATTGATATCTGGATCTAAGTTCGCATTTTTTAAATATATATAGTGTTTGCATTTTATTTTACTAATTACTGTTTATGCAAAATACTGAGCTCTTAACCATAAACCCTGATCTATAACCTCTGTATGTAAGAGAATAATTATATTTAGTATGTTATGATAAGTTCATTATCGGCACATAAAGTTGATTTGTGTTTTTAAAAACAGTTGCCAAAATTTTTTTCTTTAAAATACTCATTAGTATTTTTAGATTCAGGTTATTCTTTAAAAAAGTAAAATGAATTATTTACTCATAAACAAACTGTTGATGGATTTGATATCAAATATATAAAAGAGTGCATACAATTTTTAATAGTGTTTTTAATGTGTCTTACGAGGCTGTATGGTATATTCTATGCCCAGTTATTTATTGAACATTAGGGAATCACTATAGCGATCGCTCTTCGTGTCAATTTTTTTCTTTCTATAGACTTGGATATCATTCCCTATGTATGTTAAACTTCCCCATCATTTAGTTATTTGTCTGCAAGACTAAGTACTATTCATTTTGTGCAAATATTATGATACTGAAGCTGAAATTATGTGACCATTCATTTATATGACACTGCAGAGAGAGAGAGAGAGAGAGAGAGAGAGAGAGAGAGAGAGAGAGAGAGAGAGAGAGAGAGAGA
>JAQGAW010004605.1:0-10680 GCA_034698025.1 Phthiracarus crinitus | reverse complement strand
AACTAATTGTTTCAAATAATATTAAATTTGGAATAAAAAATATAAATATTAATTACTAATGTACTAAAGAATTTTAATAGAATACAACAATTATTGAAATGGAAACAAGCAAATATATTCATATTTAATTAAAATAGATAATTGTTGATAAATATGATTTTAAATGTGTTTTCTTTTTATAGATTATTCTTATTAAATTTAGTGAAAATTATATTTTATAAACAAGATTTATCAATAGATTTTTATTCTTTAAATAAAGATTTAGCACATGGTATAAGATATAAGGGTGATTATCTATTAAAATAAAATGACTAGATTATTATCTATGTTTTGAAAAGATTGTAGTTTTCACTAATTTTAAAAAGAATAATGGATTAAAATATTAGTTGTGATTATTTTAAGCGCATATGAAGTTTTACGCTCTTAATATTTATTAATTATAAATGAAATAAATAATTAAAAATATCACGATGAAAATATTCTTCAAACGATACGAGTTAAATTTTAAAAAACGCATTTATTATTAAATATTAAAAAAATATAATTATTATATAATCACAAAAATGTAATATATTATAATTTTGGTTATAAAATTTGTTCATTAAAAATAATTATTTAGAAAATTATTTTATTTAATTAAATAAAAATATTTAATTTAATGTTTCTAATCTTTTTTATTTTATGACTATGTTGTTGTAAATCCACATGTTTTTATTAATAAGCTTAATTAATCCTCTTGCCTGTACATCATAATATAATTTGAATCAGTCTAATTTATAAGAGTCATATTATATTATAATGTTCATGATTAGAGTTAAATCTTGTGATTCCTATTGCATCTTAGTAATTTTCAGATTCCAAAAACTTATTGTGTTAAAATATTTTTTAAATATTAATTAATTTATATACTAATTATTATTTTGCTGGTAACATTATTAACTTTATGGAACTGGTAATTGATTCTTAAAAAATTATTAAAATTATTTCTGTATTTTTTTATATAATAAAAATTTTATTAAATCCACAATTTTAGAAATTTAAAATGTTTAAATAAAATGATACTATATTGTTTTTATTCAAACTTTCGCTATCACTACTCTAGAACATAATGGACCTATCATCTCACATGGAAATCATTTTTAGGTGAAATTGTATTTAATAAAAATTCATTAATGAAAACATCTAAATCTAAGCTTATACTATTTTTATCAAAAAAATGCACGTAAAAATAATCTATACACAACTTTTGAGTAAATCTGCATCGAATAGCTTCTGATGACATCTTGATATATAAATTATATCTTAACTCAATCAATAATTTCACGGGCCGTTTTAAGATTTCTTCTACTAAATGCTTAACACCGAATATTCCTACATGTAAAGCTTGAGCTGGAAGTGTTAAGAACTTTCGTTTCATTAAATATATATTATTAATACTCGGTGTTGTTGTTCCTCCGATGTCAACAAACAATATAGTTACCGTAAATGCATGAATCTCTATAATACGAGCTCTTTGCCAACACATTGTACCTAAAACGAAGAAGAAATAAAAATTTATATAACTTATAATTATAGTTTAACTTAGAAGATTATTTTAAACTTGTTATTTGGTAAAATTATAGATTTAATTGTTTAAAATAACATTTATAAAATAAGATTTTAGAAAGTTAAAACACTAATCAAACTTATTTTGGATATTATTGGACAGTTTACTTTAAATTTTTATACCGAATTAGTAATAATTTTAAATAAACTATATAAAGCTAAATTCAATAAATATATATTATATAACAAATAATTAATTTAAAGGTACTTACTTTGACAGAAAACAACAACAGGCAAACCAATACAACAAAATTGTTGCGGTATTCGCCATTTTTCTAGGTCTATTTGATTATAACATTTCAATTCTTCCAAAAGTTGGTTTAATACTGCTGGAAAATTATCCTCTATAAACTGTATCCAGATATTCAGCGGATCTTTTATAAGAGATACTCTAACCTCAACCGAATTAGTTATGCCTAAATTAACATCCATTGGAAAACTCAAATTTACAATATATTCTCCCGGATATACAATCTTATCGCGGAAATGTTTGCAAACGAAAGTTTTGTCTATAAAACCGTGAGTTAAATCATTTTTTTCCAAATATGTAACATTATATCTGCAGTCAGTGAACACGCGATATATGCCTTCAATTGTGCGACAATGTATTGGAAGCAATCGTGACAAATCCTTCATTAAATATGTAATATTCTTCACTCCAAATTGAGAGATATCTAGCGCTGGACACATGTTGTAATTTATGTTATAAACTTCAATAAATGTAGACACAGTTAAACCGTATGGCATATTACATGCGATCAGTTTTATAATGTTAGCGAGAACATTATTAGTAGATAATTGTTTTACTCCACGATATTTATCTAATATTAAGTTTCCTTTCGCATCATCCAACTTATCGTTTACATTTGTGGTCAATAATGGTTGTTCTAACAAATTGGAAAGCAATTGTGATTCTTCAGATGATTGCTTATTCATCGAAATCAGTTTTAATTTTTCCGCTAATCGCAATTTTTTTGTATCAACATCCATTTTTCTTTTTTGTAAACAGCTTCTGTTGCCCAAATATGGTTGTTTAAATCCTTCAGTATCCTATGCTTGTTTTTCGATTATTTGAAATAAATGAATTAAGTATTAAATAAAATAGAAAAATTAATGAACAAAACTTACACACAATTCATCGATGATTTGAATCAAAACGATATATGTGCAGCGATAATGATGATCGTTACTCAAATTAAATTATTAATAAATATAATTTTAAATGTAACACCCTCTTTCGTTAATTAAATTTTTTTAAAAATTTTTTTTGTTTATAAAAACCGAAACTCATTATTATTGGTTAAATTAGAAACTGCTATTGTCAAAAGAAATAATTTGATTTAAATTTATTCAATGAGTTCAAAACAACGATACTTAATATTATGCTTTTCTAATTTAAATTGAAAGTTTCCTTGATAAATATTTGCATACAAAATTGTTTATTTTAAATTTTTGGTTTATATTGAATGAATCATATTATTTAGAAAATATTTTTAATAATAATAAAGCTTTGTTATTAAAACAAAGTTTATTATAGATAAATAAAATAATAAAAATCCATAACATTTAATACTAAACCCAAAATTATTCTGGAAATAAATAGTAATATATTTTGAATAATCGTTATATTTTAATAAAAACTATTAAGGATTTGCATATTTAAAGTTTGCATATTATGATTAAATTTGGATATAATTGGATAATCTATTTTTAAAAAATAACAATAAAAACTATTTCAACTAAAAATCATTAACACGCTTAATCATATACGCTTAACAACAATTTAGAAGATGTTATCTCCACAGAAACTAAAACAAATCTGAATAAAAAAACTGATTTACTGTTTAATACAATAATATATAAAACTTTTTTTAATGCAACAATATACAGTAAAATGATGCGTAAAAAAATATAATACAGCTGTGCTTCATTAGAAACTATAATTAAAATATCAAAAAATATATAATACGCAAATATTGTTGGAATATCCTATTGATTTAAATTCTAATTTTAATATAAAGTGAACACATTATGTATGTTCTTACTCTAATTTTAACATTAGCTTCATACAAACGACTAGCCTTTAATAATATGTTTAATATGCGATATATATTTTACATCACAAAATAATTTCGATCATCACAATTTATAATATCACAAAAACTTACATAGAAGTTTAGAAAATATAATTATGGTTATATTACATAAAATTTTAATATTTAAAAAAATATTTTTAAATAAGTTATAACTATTGAAACTTTTTTCTTTTTATCATTTCATTAATATTTTTGTTTAGATTCTATTATCTATTAATAAACTTTTGATTCTAATTTTGATAAAACCAATTAATTATTTTTCTTAAATAACTAGTTCAAATATTTTTATTTTAACTCTAATGTTAGATTGTTATAAAATACTAATTTATAAATGAATTCACATAAAAACATTTTTGATCTGATTAATGTAATTTTTTAATATTTTTTCTCGAGTTTATCGTGATAAAGTATTAGATTTAACAAATTATCTTTAAATGAAATAATTTATAAAAACTTAATAAATAAGCAGAAAGATTTTTTATTACTTCTTTATTGTTTATAATATTACACTTGCTATAATAAGCAAACGGATAATTATCACGAAAAAAATTAGCAAGAAAAATTTTTATGAATTTAAGAGCTGAAACTCTATTATATGCAAGATTTTATTATTTAAATGCATAGAGAAAATAAAAATTTTTATAAAAACTTGTTAAAGATAATTATTAAGTTATTTTAAAATTAATTTCTTAAATAATTGGTATTTACTCAAAAATAATTTTAAATTAAAAATTTTATATTTATGTATTAATTTTATAAAAAATTTTGAATTCTTTTGTATAAATACTTTACTTTACTTTGACATATTTAATACCTAACATAAAATTTATTATTTTTAAACCTAAAAATTTTATGTTTTAAAAAAATCAGCTCAATAAAAATTTAGTAAATTATTTCAATATATTTGTGAAAATTGTTGAAATAAGCATCTCATTTGGAAATTTTCAATATATACTTACAAACAGAAAACTTATTTCAAAATTTCATTCATTTGTATGCAAATATTAATTTCCCCAAATTGTGGTTAAATTTTAATCAACATTTTTTCCTTAAAATAATAAATAAAAATTCTTTAATTAAGCAAGATAAAGAAAATAGAAGTTTGTTAAATGAATCAATTATTAATGGTAAAACAATTGAAACATATGGGTCTGAAAAAAATGAATAAACATATATTTTAAATTGTAAATTCAACTCGACATTATCCTCAAATATTTCATATAAAAATTAACCAATTTGGATCGAGATATTCAAACTTTTCTAATGTAAGAAATTGTTATATCAGTATTTGTTAAAAGTCAAAGATTTAATTACAGATATCAAATGAATTCAACAATTATTTTTACAACGTTTTGAAGAATGTTACAGGATCTAATTTTCAAAATTTTTCATGTTCAATACAACATTTGCATAATATGGAAAATATTGTTGAAAATATTAATGTTTGTAAGTTATATAAAATATTTTATGTTAAAATTAACAAAATCATTTTTTTTATTATAAAAAATTTAATATCCAAGAAAAATCTATAATAAAACAATATAATAAAAAAAAATACAGTATGTTTATCAAATAGGTTTATGTTTATGCTTCAAATATCTAAATTATTAATCTCTACTTAATTACATATCTAAATTGTCAATAAATTTCAGAATTGCATGTATAATATATTAAGTATATCAGTTTGTGTAAATTAAAAAATTATTCTTTTAATGTTTATGAATTCGTTTTCTATAGAATTTAAACAACTTAATTTTTGAATAATATAATATGATTTACTATCAAGAGATGTTTTTAAACTATTTAGTGACAATTTATTTGAATATCTATTTTATAACTTCTAAATAATTGAATATATTTTAGAAATATAAATTATATAATGTCCTACTTAAATATAATCGGAAATGAATAATAAATTAAACATTCAAGATTAAATAAAATTTCAAAATAGAATATGTATATTATTTCTTTATTAGATTGAGTTTGTAAGATTTATATTACATTTTTCCTAGAAATGGATTCTCATATTTGGGACTTTAATTAAAAGTAAGTCTTTTTTAACTTTGTTAAAGAAATTTCATAGAAAATATATTACTTATGTTTTTTTTAAATCTGGTATAAAAGAACGATAAAAACTTAGGCTGCTTTGAAAGAAAAATTTTTATTTTTATTATATCACTAAAAAAGAACTACATATAAATATTGATATAATTAGAATTAACTAAATAAGTAGAAGTAATAAAATATAAGTAGTTTTTATTCACATCAATAATATTTTTTGAATATTAAAAAATAGAAAATAAAAATTAAATTAAACAATATTATTTTTAAAATATTTTCAAATTCTCGATAAAACAAAAATAATAAAAACGATTCACATAAGCTTTCCTTTTAATATCATAAAATATTGATATAGAAATTTAACAAATAATATACTAAAAATGAATTGGAAATTAAATAGATAACTGACAATTTTATTCATTATTTAACTATAAGCAATCTTATAAGTAAAAAAACTGAATATGATAATTACAGGAAATTTTAAATAAAAATTGTATAATGAAAATGTTTTGTTAATTCATCATCTTCATGAAAATGTTTAAAATATTAAAAAGATGTTTAAAAAATTGAAAAGATTATATCAATTGAGAACTAAATTAAAATTTTAATACATTTTATTAAAAGATTATCTTACCAATAAACTATAAACTTATGATATCATAACAGCTTTTAGATTACACTAAAAAATAATTTAATAAATATTTCCTTTACTAATAACATCAATAAATAATAAATTAATGATTAATTTTTAAAATATAATTTTAAAATATAATATTATTTAAACTTACTAGAACTTTTATTTTAAAAATCAACTATAAGTTGATCTCTTGTAAAAGGAAATACATTGTTTTTATGCTTATAATGATTTCCTGTTATATAAATAATAATTTTATTAGTTAATAAGCTGAATCTTTCATTCCATTTATCAGCTAGATTTTGATGCTCATCGTAAATGATAAATGTATCAAAATCTTCTAAAAGTTCAGAAACGTTTTTAATTTCTCTTCCAATGTTTTAAATTCTATCAAATTTATTCGAATGACTAATCACTAAATTAACTAAATACATTCCTTTTAAAAGAAAAATATTTATAATTAATAAAATAATTTTTAACTAATAAATTAAAATTAAACTCTTAAAATATTAAACTTTTACCTGCAAGGTCTTTTGAAGAAAAAACAATATATGGAGGTTCTATTATATAACGCATCATATCTTTGCCTTTAACTATATTTGTTTTTATAAAAAACGAGTCGTTAGCATTAAATCTTCCAAAAGCTTGTTCTAGTATTTTGGTGTTCTAAATTGATTGTGTAATTACCAATACTTTATTTGATCCGAGAACATAAGGTAACATGCATATTATTCCAAGTTTTCCAAATCCATAATATTTTTTAGTTTCTTATACTGCTTTGATTTGCTGGGGTAAAATTTTTGTAAATTTAGTTTCAATATTTAAATCCTTAACGAGATTTTTTACTATTTCTTCACTATATACTTTAAATTTTGATTTATCTTCGTCACACTTCTTCGATGGTAATGCCATTATATAATAGTTTTTTATATAATTTATTTAATTTTACTTTTCAGTAATTTTTTATTATTTAATGAAAACTATTTTTTCTAAAGTTAAAGTTAAAATGAGTTAGTTATAGTAGAAAAATAAAATATAGAAACCATTTAAATGATAAAAATTTTGTATTTATTTATTTTACTAAAATATTATATTATTTAAAATTAGAAATAAATAAAAAAAAATTTATATTTGAATTTAAAAGATTCTATATTATTGAATAAAACTTTCTAAATAATTTTTATTTTAATGAATTTTATAAATAATCTCAATTTATTAAAAAAGCTATTATGTAATCGATACAACACTAGTTTATTGTAATCTTTATAAAAATTTAGTTAATTATTAAACACAATAATTTTCATTAAAGAATATGGATTATTTACCTTTATTTTAATAGAATAAGTTTAAAAAAATATAATTTCAAATGTGTTAGTGAAAAAATAAATAATTTTTTAATAACAATAATATATTCATAATGTAATACCAGATAAAATACAATGCTATATATAAAGTTTTATAAAAAAAATAATCAAATAAAGACAAAAGAGTAATAAGTTTATGTATATTATTTTTTTAAATAAATTTATATTATTTCTAAATAATAACTAAGGCATTGAAAATCGTTAGAAAAAAATGTGCAAAATTGTTTATATTTCGTTTACAAAAAATGCTCAAAATCGTATGAAAAATCGTTTGAAAAATTTTACATTTAATTAAAAAGTATGTTATTATACAAATTATAATAAGTTTTTACACTAAATAAATTTTTATTAATTTCAAAAAAGAGTTATTTTCTTAAAATTTATTTATTTAACATTAATTGAAACAAAAATTATGCTATATTTTTCATTTAATACAACATTACACAATAATAGAATTAAAATAAAGTAGTATCTTACTTAAATAATAATTTTTTAACTACAATTTAGTATTATTTCTTGATAATTTCCATTAAAATTTATAAAAATTTTAAATCGTTTAAAATTTTTAAACTCGTTAAATATTTTTAAAATCGTTTAATTCGTTTAATTCGTTTACTTAAATTTCATTTATTTAGGACTATTAGGACATCATGTCTTGTTTTTTATTGAAATTATTACATTTTTAAACATTCGTTAATTAACGACTTTCAATGCCTTAATAATAACATATTACTTAAAATATAACATTCATTTTTTAATATCAATTATCAATTTAAATTTTAAACTGATGGCAAAGATATGTTAAAGTTTTTTTGTAAAATAATTATAATTTGATTTGAATTGTTTATGATTTTCATTTTTTAATGTTTAACTTTATTTATTAATTTGATTAAATAATTTTTCCTAATAATTTTCCTATAGAATTAGCTTATTGAAAACTTTTTATGATTCATTGTTTTTTCTTAAAAATTGTTTTACATTTTGTATAAATAACGTTTAATATAATAAATATCTAATTAAGGATTCTTTGTAATTGTTGCCTACGAATAAGAGTTTTTTTGCTGATAAAATCCATTTAAAACATTATATGAACAATATTTAATAGCGTGTCAAATTTTTAAAAATTTTAAATCTAATAAACTACCTAATCTAAATGCATATATTGAGAGGTTTTTAATAAGTATTTGTCCAAATCTATCAATTTTTAGTCTTATCAAAAGAGTTATTCAAAGGATTTCAATTATTATCATTTTAAAAATAACTCTTTATTATTATATTTAATTTAGTAACACCATATTAGCATAAATTTTAAAGTATTGTTAAAATAAGGTTAATTAATTTTTTTCTATATTGTTATAATTATAAAAAATTTTAACTATATTTCTTAATTATTTAATATTGAAAAATGCCTTTTTATTTAAAAACAAATATAACAATATATTCGTCGAAATCTCAATAAAATCATTTTTTAAAATTTAATTTCAGTATAATCGACAATATTTTAATTAATTAATGCGATTTGCATAGCATCGAACGAACCATTAATCACGATAAAATTAATATCAGCATTAGTAAACGGATGACTTATTTTCGCCACTTTATTGCGCAACAAACCCATGCCATTGATAATAACTTCGATCTCGTTTTCTTCAACAAATTTGAATATAAAATCATAAAAGATATTCTCTTTTAGAATCATTGGCTTCCGTATTTCAGTTCCCCATTCGTCTCCTTTCTTAGTATTTAACAGTAAAGTTGCACCGCCTGATTTTTGATCATTCCAGCGTGGATTGAAGTGCAAAGCAATGTCATGAGAGGAAAGTTGCAAATTCACGTAAAATCTTTTAGGTGATGATTGAATTCTACCAGTAACAATAATTAATTTACTGGGATTTATTTCGCTTTTAAACGGCAATGTTGTCAATCCGGCCTGAATTAGCGTAATTTTGGTATACTTTTCTTTATTAACCGGCAATACATTAAAAACAGCATTTTCCACTATGATATCGCTTTCGATCAAACAGCAACTTATTAACCACGGATCTATTCGGTTAAAAAACGGTTTGATTTGTTGTTCATTGATCAAAGTTTTAATATCATTTTCATTAAACGAGAATAATATCAAAAATTTGTTAAATGCTTCGTCAATGTTAACGCTTTCGTCGATCAATTCATCGCCCCAACTATTGCTTGATCTGCTGTTAAGGATAATCTTTCCTGAATCAAAACGTGGGTTAAAATGAAACGCTATTTCATCGCTTCCCGAAAATCCTGTAAGAAAATTAATTGCAAATCTATTTCTTTGTGCAGGTGTTGTCGCTTTTAATGCTAAAGTATCTCCGATTTTGTTCACTCCGGGAATGCTTAGCCATCTGTCACTTCGTTGCTATAAGAGATAAATTTTTAACACGTTAACAAAATTGTATCATAGTGTAAGAGTTAAGAGTTTTCACCGTTAACACTTAGTTAAAGTTTCTATATAATAATTAAAAATTAATTTGATAGTTTAATTCAAACTTAATTAATTCTCAATATGTGTTATATTACATAATTTTAATTGAAATCAATTTTTAAAAATTGTCCATAATGATAGTTAAATAAATGTCATCCCTTCCCCAAAAAAATCCAGTAACAAATTTAATGGCATATCTAATTATATCTACAGGTATTATTGTTTGAAATTCTAACGTATCACCGATTTTGTTCACTTATAATCATATATCGGATTATTTGGTTCAAATTTTTGGATATTAGAGTAGGATAAAGGCTATGAAAATATACAAATTAGGGTCAAAATTATGGTATCAAAATTGTATATAAACAGTAATTTCAATCTATTTTAAATTTTTAATTGCAACACATGGAAAAGAAATTCAAGTATTAACTGAATTGAACTCTATTAAAACATAATTCCTTAAAT
>JAQGAW010004604.1:0-10684 GCA_034698025.1 Phthiracarus crinitus | reverse complement strand
GGCATCATTAAATCGAGCTTGAAGCTCAGCTCAGCTCAAGCTAGCTTAAGCTCGTCTTGAGCTTTTTCCGATCATTAGTTATGAGTTACACATAATCGTAAAACATATTAAATCATCAATTTGTACACTAGATTTATAAATTTTCCATAAAAAGTTTCGCAAATCAGTACCGTTTTGTCTTTAAACTAAAGCGTCAGAGAGGTTGATCGCAATTACGCAAAACCCACAACTTTTAAGGAGTGTCATATCCAATAAAATCTAAATATTTAAAAGTAAGGTAAAAATCATTGTAAGAATCATAAAATTGAGATGAGCATCGGTTTTCTTTATTAACGATTTTCTTTATCTTTTAACATTAACTGGAAAAATATTTTAACTTTAACTTTAATAGGTTAATAAGTTTCTTAACTTTAACTGTAACTTTATTAACGGCAGGGTTAACCGGTTAACTTAATTTTCATTTTTAAACATAAATTATTAAGTAAATAATATTTTAATCACTTTATAATTTTATCTTGAGAACAAATAAATATTTCATAGTTTTAAATGCTTTTTCAATAGATATTTTTAGAAATATATATATACATAGAAGTATATATAATACTAAAAATTTAAAACGCATTTGAAATGAATCTTTGAGTATTTAGTAAATGTTAGTAATGTTTACAGTTTGAAAAGTTAACGGATTTTGTAATATGTTTAACTTTAACCGTTAAAAATGTTTTAACTTTTAACCTTAACTTTTAACCGGTTAGCCGTTAAAGTTTTAAGTTAACCGTTAAAAATGCTAATTTCTAACTTAAACATAGAGATGAGCATTTTAAGCAGCCTACAGCCTAAGCCTAAATTTTTTCATAGACTGAATCCTAAAGTCTAAGCCTAAACCTATAATATTTTTTGGAACCTAAACATACACGGCACTCATTTATTAAAATGACACCATGTACTGAGCGACTTTTAATTATTTTGCTAAATTCAGAGCGACCCAAACATATTCCCCAAAATCACATATACTGAGGATATCAATAATTATAAGTTAATCCGTTTAAGTTTGCTTCCCCTTTGATGCTATTTTAGGACATAACATATATTAGTACAATTTTAAACAAAACCGGTGTTAAAATTTTCAATAAATGCTTTTATTCCTTATTATTGACTGTCCTCTGTATAATAAGTTTGAATAAATGCGCTTTATTTCCAAACAAAATTTTGCTATCAAGTTAGAGAAAAATCGTATTTTTAGATTTTACTCAAAAGTACGAAAAGTGTGTGTCATTTTAATAAATGAGTGCCGTACAGCCTAAACTTAATTTAGACTGCCTAACCGCAAGGTTCATTGACGGAATTTATATTTATAGAAATTATTAATTTTATTGCAAAAACTAAATCCCAGAGAAAAGATAATTTTATGTAATGCATTTAGTAATGTATATGCAATATTTCTTTAAAAAATAAATCATCAATCGAAATTTTTTAAACCCTAGGTCTAAGCCTAACCAATATATTAAAGTCTAAGCATACAGCCTATCTCTAGATATAACCTGTCAGCCTAGAGCGTATTGCAAAGGCTTAGGCTGAGTCGAAATTCTCATCTCTACCAAAACAAGACGAATTTAAAAGAATTTGGCTAATTTTAAGGGGTAACATAGGTATTTTTAAACATATTGTTTACGCTTCACAAAATATAAAAATTTTTTGAGCTTTGAATCCCAAATTAGAATTAGAGGTGATTTTTCCAGATTTTTTGAGGAGGATAACCTTATTCAACCATTATTGTCACTATTGCGGATGACATAAAGTTAGCGTTTGGTAGATACCAAATTTATGATTTCGATTCTATTCCGATTCTATTCTAATAAATTTTTATTAAATCGATTCGATTCCGATTCCATTCCCAAAAATAATTTTTATTTCGATTCAATTCCGATACTATTCTCAACAATAAATTTTTAATTCGATTCTAATCCTATTCCGATTCTAAGTATCGAATTATCGTTATTAAAAAGTTATATGTATTTTAAAAAGTTAATAAATTAATATAATTAAAAGTCAATTTAAATTCCGATTCCAATACTAAAATATTTTAATTTCAATTCTATTCTCGAGTAAAATTATTTTTTTCTATTCTATTCTATTCCAATACTTTTTACTGAATTTTCTTCTTTTCAATTCTATTCTTATTCCGATTCCAAGTATCGAAATAACACTACATAAAGCTTAAGATTAGTGAACAGAAGTGTATTGATCTGGGTATTAATCCATAGTTTCCCAAGGTCTGATCATCTAGGGGTGACAATTCAACTTTTTCCAAGGTTATAAGGGGGTCAAACTCGCCGGATTTAGCGAACAATATTTTTGCCAACTGCCTTAAAATTTTCCCGACGAAAGCCTAAACCACGTAACCAAGAAAAACATTACGAATTTAAACGATAATTTTTTGAAAATTTGACAATTTTTTACAACATGACGACAATTTTTCCAAATTTGAAGTTTTTTTATCTGACTTTGAAAAATTTAGATATATGGATTGGCCTTTGTCTGTCTGTGTGTGCAGTCTTTATATTTATTAAGAGAATTTTTCTTTATATTAATTAAAGAATTTTCGTTTCTTTATGTTTATTAAGGGATTTTATCAGTTCTTTATATTTATTAAGGAATTATTTTCATAAAAGACTCCTATCTCCAAAAAATCACTGTTTAAACTAAATAAAACTGATAAAAATGAAAATAATCTTTGCTGAAAAATTAAAATATTCTTAAAAATAATTAAAAAATTGTATAAAATTAAAATATTTCGTTTTTCGGAGTGCCATATTCAGTTTATTGAAGTGGTATATTTCGGAGTGGAATATGACGTTTTTTCACTGTATGAATCGGATTTTTTGGCATATGCAGTTTATCGGAGTGGAATATACCGTATTTGGAAGTGGCATATTCCGCTAGTTATACTGTAACAATATAAATATGTGGCCTAAATAATATCAAAATTTCCTAGTAATTATTTATTAAAAAGGTTTTAAAGACTCCTTCTCATAGTAAATATAAAAAATGGTGAATAAAAAAATGATAAAATTAATATTGTTGTAGAAGTACTTCAAGAGATGTTTTAAAAATCAATGTTGTTCAGAATAAATTACCAAAACATTGTGTAAATAACGGTTCAATCCAATACCAACAAGATTTATACGAATTTTTTGGCATACGCCGTTTTTCGGAGTGGCATATCCCGTATGATAATAGCGATGACAGTGATTATGGTTCTGACGACGAAACTATTGATCCAAATTATATACCGAGATTTTTTGCTTAACATTTATATTTCTTTAAAAATTTTTTATTTAATAATTAAATAAGAATAAAGTAAAACTTTAAACTGCAAAGTCAGATATTATTACCGTTTCAATTTTGTTTGACATTGAAATATCAAAATTTTGGGTAAGGATGGATTGAATTTTTGAGGAGGACAGTATACGGGTCTAGTCCCTGTATTAAACACTAGACGAGTGCTAAAACACAGCATTTAAAGTGATTTTACAGCCTCTTCCCAGTATATAAAAATTACATTTAACAGCGATTTCCTAATTATGAACATAAAATTATTAAAAAAACACAGAAATTATATAAAATTTAGCATATTATAAAAATCAAATGATTAAAGATAACATGATTATCAAAATTATACTAAAATAACGGCTATATTTATTAGAATTTGTTCTTGGTGTGTATCTCATCGTGATTCCATCATTTTAATGAGCTCTCAAATTTCAACTCTAAAGCAATATTTAAAATATATTTTGTTACATTGTGATGAATGGTTTTCACATTCACGGTATTAATTACTGCGTATTCTTTGGTTCACTTAACGTTAACTGTGAGTTTCAATGGTTTGTTTGGCAAATCAAATTCAATATTTAACAATTTTAGGTATTAATTATGATTAATATATGTAATATTTTGTATATAATGTTCACTTAAAACGCTCGAACAAATAAATTTAATAAAATTAATTGGAATTATTGAGAAAATCGATTATACTTATTTGGTACGTATAATAATAAAACATAATTAAATTATAATATTAACTTTCTTAAAATTTACTCTTATATATAGACAGCAAAATTTAGCGAAGCTCTTCGACATAAGTTGGTTAAAACAAATTATATCGGAATAAGAGATCAATTGAACGCAATTTAGTTAATATTCTCGTCAAAGACAATTAATTAATAGAATAATTAATTAAATAAATTAAATTTTATGAATTTCTTATATATGCAAATATGTTTTAGTATTATAGAGATATTTATAAATAAGTTTGTTACCTAATATTTAATGATTTTTAAATTTATTTAAAGTATATCTATAACTCTTGAAGACTTTTAAGAAAAATTAAACGGATTAATTGGAGATTAATTTGAGGATTGAATTCGAACATAAAAACGCTTTAAAATCATCTAAGTTTAACCTGGTTTTTATTTAATGCGCTAATATTTTGGGCAGAGTTTTTATCTCTAGTTTACTAATCTAAATATACCAAATAAACAAAGAGAGATCGCTTAAGTTTTGTATTATTTGGATATGTTTATGGCTTTTTGATTACAATAAGGTCATAGCGATTTTAATTTTTCATTTAACACTTGCTTGCAATTGTGTGAAAAATTGAATTAATTAAACTTTAGATTTGTTTGTAATACGATGGGGGAAGCTATCAATCATTCACTTTACCTTATGGGATACTCAATCTTATCCGATCGATATTAGTATAAAAATTAGACCAAAAATATTTTGGAAAATAATACTTTCAAAGTTAAGAAAAAAGATGTTAGCGTTCTGGTGAATTAAATTTTAACGTATTACGATAAACACACGCAAATTTCGTAAGAGCAGCGATATTTAGCTGCTAATATCTTAGATGAACGTCTTGTATTGAATTTATGTGAGAAAACATTATCCTCAAGTTGAGCACGAGTTCATTGAATCTATTCTTTATGTTTGGCCACTTCAATCGGTGTCACAATATTATTTAGAAACCGATATATAGATAATCCGATCAGCTCTTGCAAGGGTTCTAATGTTATTGATAACGGAAAAGAAGTAGATTTGTTAGCACGCAAAATGTTAGAGCGAAAAAACGAAATTAAACATCTATCGACAATAGAGCGCTCTTGTATTTTTTTATAAGTTCTTCAGGTATAATTTACAATTGATAATTCGAAAATAATAATTATTTACGATTATATTTTAGAATCGATAACAACAGTCAAAATTTCTAAAAACAATATCAGACAATAAAGCGCTTTATTCTTCTAAGACAACTGATTCAAATAATTGTTTTGAGTAAAATACTTTTAACACAGGAAACGATTATCAATTACAAAACACTCAAACAAACATTGAATCACAATTGATTAACGAAAAACAATTGTTACAAAAAATTAAAAGACAGAAAATCGATCGATTACATTGAATATGCACTGAAACAAGAAAATATGAATCTCAAGCCAAGCGAATTATTAAAATAAGTAACTTATCTTAAGAATAGATAACAGGATAAGTTATATTAAAGCACTTTTTATTTGTTTTTATAATAAACTTATTAACTCTTATCTTAGTTTTTGAGGTTTTTGTTAAGGTTTTTTACTAAGTTCGTTGTGACTTATGATTTCAAAAAGAATTACAATAATACATGCAAAAATTTGGATTTTATGGTTGAAAACGGATGCAAATTCTTTGATATGTGTTACATACATTAAAATTAAAGTGACGTTTAAATTTCGCGTGTAATAAAAGCGGTGAATAATAAGACTAAAATCGATTTAAAACAATTTTTAAAATTTTTTTATTCATATATCATTTAAAAATAATTGCCGCTGTATTTATATCTGAAGAAATCTTTATAACTGAATCAATATTTGTTACTTAATTAACTCTGATCTATTAAAAACGTTATCTATTTGGATCGTTGTTTTCTCCAAAATATTCAATTGGATATAATCAGAGATCGGAAAATGGGGACAATATTTCTATCATTTCGGGGAAACAATTGGGAACACGTATTTTATAAAAATGGGGACATGAATGGGGTCATATAAATCTGTTAATTTGTTCAATTTATGGTTTGGACTATAGAAAAGTTTAAAAAAATTTGAACTTGAGTTTAAAATAAATGCTGCTGTTTATATCAATAAAAATGTGTTCATACTTAAACTTTTGTATATTTTTTATAAGACTTAATAATGTAAACTTTTAAAAAATTATATTTTGAATTAGATTTATGAAAAAAATAATTTATTTTTCTTATTTTTATATTAAATTTTAGAAAAATGAGTAAAAAGGGGACAATTCATAAATTTTGCCATCTTTGGGGATATGTTCCCTAAATGTGGACAATTTAGTTATTTTGGGGACTTTGGGGACAAATGGGGACATTGTCCCCATTTTCCGATCTCTGGATATAATACAAAAAAAATATGTTAATGATATAATATTGTTGGGAGAAAAATGCTATTTAATCATTTGTTTATGGTATCCCTTTCTCGTTCAGAATCGACTATAAAGGTATTAATAGTGATTATTAGGCAGCATTGGATACTATATTTTGCCAAATAAACTATACTATTTCTGGAATTGTGAAAAAATTAATTGCAAAATTGAACATTTAAGTACATCTAATTTTCTCATAAAATTCGTTTAATTTTTATTAACATAAGATAATAATTTCAATAAATTATTTATACATTGATATATTAGATGAGAGCTTTACGTTAAATTAGTTTTAATTGAGCTATAATTTAATTTAAGAAAAATACAAATTACTATTTGTTATAACTTCCATTTTTTAATATAATTCATTAAATTACATTTATTATTAATTTATATATAAACTTATTATTAGAGCTTTAAAATGACTATATTTATTTAAAATAATCTTTATTTTTGTTTTAAGTTTCACATAATTTAACTTTCATTTAAAGTTTATCTATTAATATGAAAGTTGTTTTTAGAATCTCTTTAAAAAGAGCTTTAATTTTTACTTATTTTAATAGTTTCAATTTTGTTTAGCTTAAAATATAATCTTTCGTTTACTTTGACTAAAAATTTAATTCATTTTCTATTATAAATTTCATATTACATATTAATTATAATTTAATATTATTTGTAATCAAATATTACTTTGTTTTTTGTATAAACGAAAAATTAAATTAAATTTTAAACTAAAAATATTTATTTTTTAAGTTAAAAAAAGTGAAATCGAAAAGATTTCCATAGTAAATCTAGAATATTTACTGCATTACTGGTGGAATAATTTTCAATTTCGCTTTTTTTATCTTAATTTATGTTTTATATTTAATGAAAATACGCGCAAATTTAATAAACAATCGATGGAATTTTATATACAATTCAGTGATAGTTTAGCCAATTTCATAGTTAAGCTGATTTGGATCTGTCACTATGAAGCGCTTCTTCCATTAAATTATAGGCGAAAATTGTGTGTAAATCAAACTGAAATAATCTTAAATTTAGCCGAAATCACAGAAACTTGAGCTCTTGAATCATCGCTTTCAAACGCTTTATCTTTATATTTAATTACGTTTTTTATGGTAAAGGTAACCAATATTTACTATATTTTAATAAGGATTTTTATTATTAAAACAAGAAAGAGAACGAAAATTCATAAAACGCTCACTTTGTATAAAACATTTTATTCATAGAAAATAAGTATTAAAAAACAATTTTGGTAATCAAATATAACATAAAATCTATTTAAAAAATCCTTTTTTATCGCATTGAGCGTCAATCGTATAACAATTTCGTGCAAATTTATCGTTGTAAGGACGCATTAAAACCCAACGATCGGTTAATTATTTTGTTTCGTTAGCTTTTTGTCTCAATTTTGATGAAATTTTCGCACAAATCAAACTAAACTTTTCTGCATTTTTTTCATCCAATGTTTATGCTCATCAATCGCTTTTTGCTCATCAATAGCTTTCTGCGAAAAATTCTATATTGCGAGTATTAATCGGAATTATCGAATTTTGAAAAATAATTTTATTAATTATAAATTAAGTGCTATTTTTTGGAATAATAAAATTTTTAAATTTCCCAAATTTGCTAAATACCGAAATAAGAAAAATTCCATATTGCGGGTATTAATTGGAATTATCGAATTTTGAAAAATATTTGTTTTAAATATTAACCATTATATTATAACAGATAATAGTAGAATTCATAAATCAAGCTTAAGACGTTATAATCTTTCCATATACACTAAGATTAATGATAAGATCAATTAAAATCAATTTCGTTTAACGCTTCTTCAAGTTTGACGTTAATTAACCATGATATTATAACAGATAATAGTAGTATTCATAAATCAAGCTTAAGAAGTTATATTCTTACCATTATACATGATAATACATTGAAAAAACTAAGAAATTTAAACAAAAATCGTTTAAACAGATAAATGACTCTTAAGATAAAACCCATTTTTAAGTAATAAACAGTCTTAAATTGGTTTAAACCGGTTTAAAACGGTTCCAACTAATAAAACATAATAGTTAAGACCTTTAATAATTAAAACTGTTGAAACCTTTATTGAAAACTGAGGTTTTAAATATAAGTGCATAACATAAATTTCTCATTTCTCATTTGGCTCTTGATCTGATTAGTCGCATTTTTATTTTGTTCAATATTTTGCTTCTTAATTGTTTCGTTACTATTATATTGATTCGTATATACATTTAATTCCTGCGTTTATTGGTTTTTAGTTTGCTTTTTCTAACTATTATTTCATAACATTTATTACTCAATATTATATATTATTGTATTTCTATTGTATTTTTTTAGTTTTAGGTTTCATTCAATGGAAAGGCTTCAACAAATGAGTACTTGGCTTAATAAATATCCAAAGAAAATTACGTATGAATTAGAAACGAGTTATTTTGTCGAAATATTTAATATTATAAATGATAAACTTATCGCAAATATTTGTGGATACCCTTTCTTTAATGAATCTGTATTGTATAATAAAATGGTTACAATTAGGAATAGATGTCAATCATTAATATGGTCCAACGATTATTCAATTTCGCTTTGTTTATTTATAAAAGATGTTAAAAAATCCTTCAATACAAATACAGGTAAGTCATTGGTATCATACACGTCGCAGTATACTGACATTGGAATGGAATATAGTCACGCAAATGCTATTGATATTAGTAAATATGGTAAAGATTATTCTATGAATATATTTAATCCTTCGAATTCAAGAGAAGCTTTGGTGAACTCAAACAAACGAAAACTTGATAAAGATCTTAATATCACTTATGTAACATTAATATACGGAAATCAAGAAGAGGAAACTGACTGCATCGCTAGGAGTTTAAGGTATATATTAAATTTATTTACAGGTAATTCTAATTTCATAAATTATTTAACATTTAATATTAATAAAAATAGATTTGAATAAAAAAATAAAATTATTTAAAACAATAAAATGTGTAATTTATTTATTTAAAAGTAATTATATATATTCCAATATATAAATATAATCAAAATATGGGAATTATATTATAATGTAAATCCTTATGGATAGAATTGTTTTAACCTAATGGAAGTTCACAAATAATTTTTTATCATTTGTTTATACAATGATTTACAACAATGTATTAATATTATTATTCAACTTTCCATCCGTTTGGATTTTCCCTATTTTTTCCACACACGTTCATTGGTAACCCATACGTTTTGGAACTTGAAAATTCAGAAACTGTTTTAAGCGCAAACGTTTTTACTTCGCCACTCACATCACCTTCAGCTATATCTTCAGCTACGCTAATATATTCTGTATTCGTGTTTCGATTTAAAGCTATACAATTATACGCATCCATTTCAGCGTTTGTTCGGTAAAGTATTATTGCATCATTCGGTGGACATAATTTATTACGTTTTATTTCTCGGCTTTGAAATTATGCGATGTCATCTTGTGAACAGATTTCAATTGATAAATTATTCAAAGCTCGTGCAAAGAACTGGTCATCGTTTTGACGCATGATTTCCGTTAATTCATATGCAGTGAACAAATTCCATAATGTGTTTTCGAATAAAGCGCCATATTTTCTAGAGTCGTTAACTTGGAAAACAAACCGATCTTTAACAGGCCTAAGCTAGTGGAAATCCCCGAAACATATCACAGATATACCCCCAAATGGCTTCGATGAACAAAAAATATCTTTTAAACGCATATCAATTTGTTCGAAAACAGTAATGCTAACCATGGAGATTTCATCAATAATCAACACCTTTAAATCTGCATGTTTTGAATAAATTGTGTTACGTAAATCATCGCTAAGCTTTTTCATTTGAACTTTGCATTGATTAACAGGAAGTGAAAAAGTAGAATGCAATGTCATACCGCCAATATTAAAACTAGCTTTGCCAGTTGGAGCACACAATAAAGCCTTAACGCTATCAGGAATGTCTCCAGGATTCGAGTTGTAATATCGCAATAATGATTGATAGATCGCATTAATTAAGCAGGATTTTCCAACACCTGCGCCGCCAATAATTACGTTATAAACTGGCTCTTCAGTTGTTTTAATTCGATATAGCAAATCCATAAAAAACTTTCGTTGTTTTAAGTTCAATGATCTCATTAAATTTAAATATTCGTCATTTGGTTGAAACT